>MNPL01012545.1:16718-30460 GCA_002081605.1 Tropilaelaps mercedesae
GGATTTATGTAAAGGGTATTGACTAGAGCACGTCGCCAGATTCTGTCCTTCGCGCAAGAAAAAGGCGCAGGGAAAAACCATTGGCCGTTCAACGACTGATTGTTCCAGAAAGGCTCGCGCTATTGTGCGGACACTGGAGCAGATACTTGTCTATACATTGGGACCATTTTGTGAATCGTTGCAATAAGAGGGCTTGGTATACATTTACGTTTGTTGGGTAACACGAATCGTCGTTGCAGATTGTGCTGTATCAGCTTTAAGGGCGGACTTTCCCGTTTATATAATAAATTTTACTGGCTCTCATTGCGTAAGGGCAGGACCCACAATTATCGTACGGATTCCAACGAGAATGGTTAATTAAGTAGAAAAAAACATGGCTATAGAAGATCGGGTAAATGGACTGCAATGCTGTCGTTATTCGGTGCATTACGAACTGTTCACATCTCCAAAAGTAGCTAAAAAAGACCACGCGATGCAAATGGTACAGTGAGGAAGAAGCGTGTTTTTACAAGAACATCCGCGTGCTTGTACGTCCACTTCATGCTTTCGCAGACACGGGAACGACTCAAATGATTAGATCCACAACGAAAGTGAAGGGAATTTGCCCAATCCGGTAATATTCGGTAGAACAACAGTATCGCACCGGCACATCAGTCCGGACTTGACCCAGCTCCGCCATACGCGCCCATGAATGCCGATGGTCTTCTGTCAATAGTAATTTCTTCGCAGCCAGCTCACTAGTAAACAGATGGTAACTGGATTACGAAGCATCGCGAACAGGCCGTCCTCCCACGGCCTCCGTCAGCGACGCGTACGTTGACGGGGACGATACCTTGAACGGGGAACAATCATGTCACATTTCCATGTGGCACGCTAACCGGCTACCACGGCCGGGTGAGTCGAGCGCACACTTTCCCATGTCTGTTCATCTGTGGCGGCTCAATTTGTTTTAGCATTTTTCAAACCATCCTTACGGTCACGCATACACACACCGACGTGAAACTACGTACAGAGACTTTCGCTTATCGACACACGCACACTCGCCGAAGGAGAACGCCGAAGGAGAACGCCGAAGGAGAACGCCGAAGTCAGATGCTGTTTCTGTGTGCCTAGCTTGCATTGGCGTCTGCACACGACAGAAGCCAGGCCAACATTGGCACTGCATTCTGGATCAGCGACATAGAGCGATAGCAAAATGCATTGCATTCCAATGCATTAGGGCATCGCTGGTAACCGGCCGGTCGGTAAAAGGCCTATGAACTACCTCTGAACAGTTTCCCTTTGGCCGATAACATGTCCGAGCATCCGATGTAACGCTCCACAGCCTTCGTTGCCGTATCGACATTTGCATATGTTTGCTTTCTTTTTGCTTTGTAACTTGACGATAAACCATCTTTGTTTGTTTGTCCTTTTGTTATGCCCCCGGCCTCTACCTTCGCGGTGGGAGTCGGGTAGCGCATCGCGGTTGAGAGCTGTGCACATGTGTATACATTAGGTATTGTGTATAGTCGAAGAGGAGTCATTATGTATGTAAGCGGTGGCCAACCGGTAGATGTAATAACGATCTTTCTGCCTTGAAGCACAGAAGGGGGGGTGGAAGACCTATCTGAAAAGCTAAATAGAATTTCCAGTCGGTAGCCGCGTCCGCATAGGTCCGACTTCCCGTCTTCACCTTAAATTGCTGAAGGTAATTGCGTCTGTGGGACGGCATCGGTCACACGTTTGTCAGTTGCGTGTCGATGGTATTAACTTTTGCTTAGTAGCTATGCAGATTTCAGTCAACAGATCGCTCTTTGTCGCTGTGTCTTCTCGTAGTTTGGAATCCCAGATATGTGGAAAGCACACTTGGGTTGTTCCCAGGACATCGCTAAATGCCGGATTCGTCCGATAAATGAATGGCACTGAAAGGAAGCATACCGTGTCCTGTTCACCCATTGGTGGCCTCCAGATTACAACTTGTTTTCTTGGCCTCCCACCAAACATCGTGGCGGCCGAAGCGTTACGGACATACAGGCACCGTGGAATAGAGATAAGTGTGTGACATCTACGATATATTTGAATAGATCCGAAATGAAAAGTGAACTCGGTCGTCGCATTATTGACGCGTTGAAACAACAACCATTGGCATCGTTGAAATGCAAGAAAGTCCAGTAAGACAATAGAAAAGACATTCCCACGTGTAACAAACAATGCCGTACGCCTGCTATAAAGGCGTAACGGTAGCAGTTAATGATGAGCGTCGTACGTGTGTGTTTGTGCATGTATATATTCGTATTCGTTCACAGCGCTGCATCTCTGTCTGAATTATGCAAGGTAATTATTTCAAATCGTCCACGTGCGTTATGTATAGTACATTATAACTCGTTACAGACGGTCCCCGTCGGCCTATTCTCGTGGACGTCTTAACTGGACCAGCTAGAGGGCACACGCTAGCTAAGCTTTTCTTCGCAGGGATAGCTGCTACAACGTGGGATCTGCTATCGTCCCATGCTGTCCCATGACTTCGAAGGTCAGGTGATAGGTTACTGATCGATTTTTGCACCGTCGAACAGGGACCTTACGAATATTATAAAATGAATTCGATAAAATTCCAGTTCTCACTGAATGATAATTAGCCAGCTGTAATGAAAAATAAATTAAGCCACTTTGCGGATATCTCACTTCAAACGTAGGATAGACATGCGCCGCAGAAGGCTGTGCCAATGAAATATAAGCTAAATCAAGCGATTATGGCTGAACAAGCGGAGTTAGTCACTAAATGTTGGGCATTTCGATTACAAAGAAATGTACGAAAATTTCCTAAGTGAAGTGTCATTTAGTTTGCCCTATCCTAGGCGCGCAGATGGCATATAATAAATTCCCGAAGCGGGAGCTGGTTCTCCTCTGGTTTATGTGATGAGCGGCAGGCTTCGATAAATCAAGCTTGGAAATGGTACAACGTGTCGATATCTTACTGTTGGTTGCTTTAACAAAAATGCTGAAATCATCGCTTATAAAGTAGAAACGACTGCTAAAAAATGTTTTTTCGGTTTCGCCATAATATTCTGCCATTTGTTATAAGCTGGTAAAGGTCCGCGGACAATCGCATAGTTCTTTCTACGAACGACAGCAAGGAATTAATTCAATTAAGTCAATTCAGCGCCGTCGTAGGTGTACAACAAACAGCTTCTTTGGCAGCAATACAACACCCCTTTTGCGCTAGTTATCCTTAGATCCTGTAAGAGTATGCACCTCCTTGTGCTGATATAATTGTTGACAGACGAATTACAAGCAGTGATACTGTTAGCTAAGCTGGTATAGAATGGTATATCTGAGAAATCGGTTAAAATTCCAAAATAAATTCCGAAAAGTGACTGAAGGGCGATGTACTTTGAACTGCTCAGAGTATATGCATATTTATAAACCTGTGTTTGTAAACAAATAGAATCGTAAATGTTCACCGTATGCTAAACGATGATCTTGATAAAATTCCACCATAAGAGCCGTCTTACATGAGGGGTTATATAGTTACGTTGGCAATGTTGGTACGGCCGGATAAACTGCTAAATTGACTGAACAAGAATTTAAATGCAGGGGCCAAGGTTGCCCTTGTACAACTCAAGGCACAAACTGCTTGCTAGAATGTAACACAGGGATACGAACGCTACAAATAAACGTGCAATGCTTCCGCTTAGGCTGCGCAGAATCGTTTTCTATAGACTTGTAAAGCTATGATTACCGAATCAACGGTCTCCCAATTAGTCCCTTACAGCCCATCAGCAGGAAACGAACCTCGCTGACATCGCTTCCATACGGCACGAGCTAACGCGCGAATAACCCATACCGTACGTACAAAAAGGCATATGTTTAACACCCCATTAATTTTAAATATCAGTGTACTAATAGCAATTAATTATTGTGACCCTGGCACCCCCATAGAATCCGAAAATAAATTCACGTATGAGGTCCAAAGAATTTTATATATATCTATATATACACCACTATTGACTTACACAGATATACATGGCATTACACACGTATTCATTACGCAAGGCATGCCATCGGGAACGCTTTCTTCCGCACCAGTCACCTCGTCCGCCATCTTGTCTTATTCAGGCCACCAGCAATATTCTTATAGAACAACTAATAAAGCGTTTATTAGCGTTCGCACTTGAAGTAATATTATTATTATTACCGCTACGATGTTCACTGTCATTATTATTATTATCCTACCGGCGAAGTGCCGCAACGACACACGAGCTAACGCATACTTTTTACGTTAGCGGACCCTGCAAGAAGTGCAATCTCGCGTCGACAACTACGCCCCGCAAATAAATCAGCCCCCGAAACAAGATTAGTAATATTCGGGTGTCTCACTCGTCCTATGATGCGTTTGGACTGTCGGCCAGGCGGCTTGCCACGGCCGGTACCCTGGCTGGGGGCGCTGGCATGGCCTGCGTCTGGCACGATGCCGCTGCTGCCTTGGCAGTTCAGGAGGAGGAAGACTAACAGAAGCATGGCACCGACTCCTGGCCAACAAACCGGGACGAAGCCGACACTGACGTGGGTGTTGAAGAACTGGATTCGCCGGATACCGGCGCCGCGCGTCGTGTTAAATGATTTCATCACTTCGACGCCATTTCCACCATATTTTGCTATGGTGAACGATAATCAGCGAAAAGAACTGGAGATCCAAGGATTCAAATAGAGATGGCAAGTAAGGTGGGGGGATAAACAAATTGAAACGAATCCGATTTCACTTATGGAAGACTAACAACACCATCTAACTCCATTTGGGCGTCTTTTTGTTTTCGATGGACGCATCAGAAATTGAACTACAGTAATTCGATTTCGACGGCGCGCCGCACATATCTGCAGCGTCGTAGGTGTGCGTGAGTATGTGTAAACAACAAAGAGAGGGCGCTTGAGGGGTGATATTGCTCGTGCACATCTATCCTTCTTTAATGTCATTGCGGCAAGTCCTTGTGATTTAAGATTCAACGAGCATCGTTGTTGATTTGTGCTAAGGCGTTGGGGTCCTTCAGCACGTGGGTAGGATCTCCCAACTAAGGCTAGAAGCTGTCTTGTTTCAAGAGAAATACGAAACAATAAGTAACGGAGCACCGCTATACGGGCGTGTAAACATGACCTTATCAACCAACTGACCGTTGGGCGATGTCTAGCAGAGTATAAAATGTTAGCACAAGGTTGAACACGGTTATTTTACAAGCGGCGGCGGCGGCGGCGGTCATTTTACTGAAAGTAAATCGATGATACGGCACCAATTCCGGTACTCTAGCTCTCGTTTTGTATGCCCTGTAACCTCAGATGAGCTTATCGGCACCAGAATCTCTCACTCGAATTCGAACTAAATCAAGAAATGATTTTTCTCGTGGCGTGACTTGATAGCTGCTCTAGTATATAGGCAAGTAAATTTTTAAATAGTTTCTTTTATTAGTATTGCAAGAGCGCAAGCATTCTCATAGCAACGCTCAGACTTTTTTCGAGCTACCTTTCTATCGCAAGCACCCCAGGTCCTCAGAACATGGTGGTCCTTTTACAATACCAACTCTAGAACTGATTCCATGTCCGGATCGACGCTCGAGACAGCACCCCATCGAACGTGATGAACCAACACCCTGGGTGCCCGCGGCTGGTCTCAGTAACGTAATCACCAGCCGTTCAGCCAACACCAGCTCCGCATCCGCCCCTTCATCAGAAAATTATATGGACGCCCATCCCGGCCGATCGTCGCGAATCAGGGCTCATTTACGTGCTATTTTCACAGTGGCGTTACCGGGTGACCCAACGAGTCTGCCGCAAGTGGCGAAAGTGCCATAGCCTTGCAAGTGCGGCACTTTGCAATCGCCCACCGAAACGCTACATTTAAACGTTGCCAGCTGCTCTGATTGTCTTCATCTTCTTCATGACGTTCATGGCACGGGCACGTCATTAGTATGGCGTGGTCAACTTTAGCGAAGAGTTTTTCGTTTTTTAACGAAGTTTTTCATCGCACGCTGATTTTCCGATGCTCGCCGGCTGACGTTGGGCGATTTTTCATTGCACGAGGTACCATCGAGAAATTGATACGATAGTAACTGTTGTGCCGAAATATTAACTAGTGTTGGGCGACTGTTCTTTTTCTTGGTTGAAAAGTGACTTATCCTTTCTACTATCTGCGGCGCCGCGACAGAACACATTGCCGGGTACATAACTATAATTAGAGCTTTTTAACGCGAAGATGTATTGACGCATTCTCATTACACGCCGTTGATTGTGGTGAGAGAAGGTCGCGTATTCATACATATTAATTAATGGATGGTGTTCCCGGATCAGCAGGCGAGCGTCGGTTCGGCGGTATCATATCGGCTATTCTTCAACATCCAGAAATAGCTTGAAACAATGTGCTATGCCCATAACAAGCGTGGTTGGCACTTTTTCTATTGTCAGCTTCCATAGGCGGTGCAGCGAGCGGGGCATAAGTTAAATTGTGGCCATATATCTAAATGATGGTGCGGACAACGCCAAATGGTGACACCTCGGAGCTTTAGTAACAGCATCATAAGGGAAGTAGGCGTGATCTCATCTGCTTAACTAGCGCAATATTCCCTTCGCTTCTTTCTTATCCCTCTTTCTCTATTTTCTTCTATTCTGTAACGTAATGACCATACTTGATCAAGATGAAACAGGCCACCCTGAACAGCATTGTCCTTCTTGCTAACCGCTTGCATCTGGCGTTATATACATATGAGGACAAGGCAGTTTCCAAAAGGTGGTCAGCCGATCGTTCTTTCCTTGACAAGGCGACGGGTAGATTTAGCGCAAAACAACAGAAGATTCTATTCGGAGGAAACTACGAAAGCGACAGGCGTATGAGGTACGCGCGAGATTTTCAGCTGGACAACACCAACAACAACGCCTTGACGCTGTACTCGTCGAAATTCTGCGTCCGCTAGACTAATCATAGAATACGAAAGGAGTTCGCGTAATATGGCTGCGCTTAGCCAGCGACTCATATTGATGGTTGTGTCCTTTGCGGTCTTCAGCATTAAGACTACAGGCCAAACATTTCCTGTAAAGCTGTCGCGCCTCAGTTGCGATGAGCTAACCGTCATAAAAAGACCAATCGAATCGGCGTACAGCCAAGTCACCAAATAACGTCAACAATACAGAAAAAAAGAAACTATGACAGTTTCGTGACAGCCATTCGTTGCTGTCCTTCTGGAAGGAAATGTGTTTATTAAACGCACAAACCAAGAATATCGATAGGATGCAAGGTGATAAAGTTCCAGGAAAAAATGGTCATTTCTCACGTTTGCCTTGCACTTGAACAGTCAAATTTTCTACCAAAAAAAGCACGATAAAAGCTTCCTCATAAAGCCTTGATGCAGCGTTGGTTCCGCACACATACACGCATGCACGCTCATACACAAATTTCAATCAATCCAATCGCATCCTGTTATCATTCGATGTCTCTGGACATCTACGAGCTGGTGAGAGATGTACGTAAAACCATCGGAACGAATAAGCCAACCTCATGGTTTATCCTGTCCGATGTGCTATAGATGAACGCTTAAGAAAAAGCTATTCGGAATGCAAATGTGAAATACATTACGAAATCACACAGTCATGTGCTGACGGTAATGGCGAACTCAGTATAGCAGTTATAACTACCGATCGCCATCAACCGCTAATAATTACTCATGGTCATAATAATGCAATCGTTTAATTAAGCGTCCTCTTTCGCTCGTTGAGCTACAAATCCGTGTGCACTAATAATCACAAATTCTCAATCACCCTGCGCGATATCACACGCCAGAAGCGGACGTGTAGACATGCAATATGCCCAGTCATACAAGACGTGTGTAGACATATGTGTGCACACACAAATATAATTTGATATATTGTACGGCGTAAAGTAGCACATGGAAGAGAAACCCAGACCAATGTGTCAATATGACGGAGTGGCTCTCGCCTTACCGACGCCGACGACCAGCGAAAATTGATCCGTTTCGATCGAATCAGACCGCGGGACAACCTGATCACTTAAATGCCTCCACCGGGACGGGGACAGAACCGGCAAAAATCAGAATCGGGTTCCCACCGGTGCCAAGTCCGTCTCACCCGTGGGAGGTGTCTAAACCAACGAGCACCCGACACGCCATACGGAGGCCACCGGCGTCCAATAGCCCGCGAAACTTTAAATCGGCCGGATTGTTGCAATGATCGCCCGCCAAGATTCGCGCTGCGAATCACCGGGAAAATCGATGCGCACAATGCGCGATGATCTAACAACGAGGCGATGCGTCTATATTTCCGTATGCATCTCCTGCTCTGGATGTCGTTGCCGACCAAAGACATCCTACCGTAGAGAGATGCATATCTCCATAGAGCAAAAGCAATAACTGTCAGGAAACGGGGTGAGTACCGAAGTCGTATAGAGCACCGGCTACAGTCGAAAAACGTGTCGCGATTCTATCTCTAACACAGCCATATGACAGGAGTGCAGGCATAACATAGCGATAAAAAATGTAACATCTATTTCCTAGACGTTAGATAGCCTCATAAACGTTTCCAGGTTTAATATCGATCAAATTGCACGGAACATATCTATAAAATGTATCAAGGACCGTCAAAGGATGTGGAGGAGTTGAATACGACGATTTGTTGGCCAATCGAAGTCTGGTAAATATGCTATGCGTAATAAATACATATGTGAGACCATTTCAACGTCATTTCATTCCTAGAGATGTCGTTTCCGCGCAGATGAAAAGTAGCCAAGTATCCCGATTGGGCCCTTCGGACCCGTTCACTTCGTTTTCCTCCGTTTTTGAAAAATTTTTGAAGAATTCCATCCGCAAAAAGTTGTCGCGCGCCGAACCGACCGGGACCGGGATCAGCGTAAAAAGGACGTATGCCATTACTATTGACCGCCAATAACGAGACAGGATAAGTGAAAAAACCCCAATTCATCCTCAAAGCTAAGCACATAGTAGTTTTGCAAGTTGCAAATAAGCGAACAAAACCGACATGGCCTAGTCGAAATGCAGCCGTGCTTTCGATCAACCAACGGTGAACCACCGCGGCTTAGCATTTTCTCGTTGGGGACGTTCAGCGACCGTTCAGGGATGATTTTTCGTTCTTAACTCCGTTTTTTGTGAATGAGGCTCAACTGTCAAATACGATATCTTCCCCAACCTATCATTGACTGCCGGGAAGTGCAGCAACATATATAAAAATGCTCCTCCTTAAATTAGGGGTCGCTGAAAGCAAAAGTCCACTGAAGAATCGTTCGCTGAGGCCAAGTCACGTGGCCGTTGTCGTTGAAAAATTTGTTTACGCGGTTAACTGAAACTTGTCTATATGATTTACTGTTTTTTTGTATTCCATAAAAACGTCAAGTATTCCCTATTTCTTGGACTCAATAACGGCATTTTGTGGTGTGTATTTGTGAGGAGAACGTCGAGGAAAGAAGACATTAAAAGAGAGATGGAAGCTACACGTTAACGAGAAGCACGTGCGCAGCTGTATATTTCTGTTTTATTTTTACAAAACATCAATAGGAGGTGATTTACCTAATAAGGGCAGTCGACTGCATGCAGGCTTGCGGCGGGGGTCACGAAGGTAACCTGACCAATGGGGTAACTAACTCTGAAGCTTGAGGTTGTCGATTCGAATCCCGCTGGTAACATATCCTTCATATGCTTTGCACACCAGGACGCTCGAAGTAATGCCAAAGCACTGCAGCGAGGTACGCTAAGAAGGATCCCTAAATAACCTATTTAGTTTTCATGTAAATTATTCACAGAGTATACACCGATGATGACGTAAGTCGATCCATGAGCACTATCTCGCTAACGATATCGCCCTATGGCCCTATAACACATTGCGTTTACATCACTCTAAATAGATCTTGAATGCCCACAACACGTAGGAATACCCCTACCGTGGTTAGAAGCCCAATAGCAGGGCGATGGCACGAACTGCTAGAAAAAACTAGCCACTCATAAGAAGAAAATTGTCCTCAACATTCGCTCGGTCATTTAATTACAACATATTCACACAAAGACGGAGATAGGCGGTCATGAATACATAGTTGATGTCGTCTTGACAACAATGCCGCC
The DNA here is from genome assembly GCA_002081605.1 of Tropilaelaps mercedesae. Lineage (NCBI taxonomy): Eukaryota > Metazoa > Arthropoda > Arachnida > Mesostigmata > Laelapidae > Tropilaelaps > Tropilaelaps mercedesae. The sequence goes on from MNPL01012545.1 coordinate 26,822, forward strand.
GATGTTCAGAAGTGGAACAGCGCGAAGGTAACAAGTTCGGGCGGCGCAGCTCGATCCGACTGACATGGAAGATGACATATCGGTTGCGACATCCGTGGGAAACAAAGCATATCCAAGACGTGCGCTTTCATGATTGAGTGTTCATTTTCCCGAAGGTATCCGTGACGCACGCAGGGAGTGGCCGCAGGTGAGGAACCTGCACGTGATATAGTCACTGATTACGGTAACAACAGCCAACCGAATCGCTATGCTCTCTATGGAGCTACGACAATTTGAGAATGACAGTGCACCGCACGCTGGCGAAGGGGGACCCCACAAAATGCGTACCGACAACAAGCGTCGTAATTAAAAACAAATCAATTTCCAATCAAAATTAAGTGGACATTCTCGCATTACGAGCAGATCAAGGCAGTCACAGTAGGGAATAGCCGATGTTCATGGTGGAATAGGTGGAGAAGGAAACAATAGAAAAAGTGGAAAACTTTGACAGTAGCTCACATCCCGTTACGTAAATGAGGGCTCTCTCGCGCTGGAAAATGTAGATGGATCGGGTGCGTGTCGACGAAAAACGGGAAAAGATCAACCAAGCGGAACATCGGCTAAAACGTTTAGGTTCTTGACTTATGAACATATTTGTTCTCGCCACTGGATTTACGATCTACATTCGGCTTGAGGCTGGCGCGACGTCGACAGAAAACGTGCTTATGGTTACGCGAAGCATCAAAGGCGAAAATCAGCAAAGTTCGTGTAATCGCAATGTAATCTGTTTGGATCTTTAATTGCAACTGGTGATAAATGATAATCGACGTCACCCAAGGTATGTTCGCGGCCGAATCGCGCACTCGCCACTCGAATGGGGCCCGCCCAGCAGATTACAGAGACTAGCCCAGCCAGCAGTCGTCTGAAACGAACCGAAGATCAGAGGAAACGCCGTGCTATCCACAGTACCTGGCGCAGGTCGCCCTTGTCTTAATTGTTTAATTTGTCTGCGCGCGTTCTTATCAGCCGCTCCTGTTTTCGAGTGTCTGATAATCTCCCACGGCGGACGAACACTTCAGCCGCAATTAACGCCAGTAGACCGTTAGCGCAGATATTGCAGTGCCGAAGCGACGTAGGGAGTCTGTCTGGCACAGGGATGTCGGCTGGTTAAGGGTTAAGATGGCGTCGCATGACGCCAGTTCTAATTTTCCGTGAGACGTCACACAAGCCCGTAGTTAGTTTGTCTCCAAAAAAACTTCCCGGCATTTCCGGGAAGCCTCGTGAAACTAATGTCCAGTAGGGCGATTTCGTGGGGCGTCGTAACCTTCATCAAGCGGACTTACCATGTTCTTCTTGATGATCTGCTGGCGGTCTTTGTTGTTCCGAAGTGTGAGTGGATGCCCGAGGTGCTCTTGTTGGTTGCCCCTTCGGTAGATCTTCAGCAGGTCGAGGAGGAGGACGACACCGTCGTTCGGATCCGTGGCAAACTCCTCCACAAAGCTGAAAACAATTCCCAAAAGCACACTCGTTATCGCGCTCCCGTAAGAACCGCACTGCGCTCACTCGAAGTAGATTCACTGCATAGGTTTTGGTTTGTAAAGTTAAGGCATGTTCGTCCATGAGTCACAAGGCCGACCTAGCCAACCCAAAAGCGTTCCCGACGGCTTTTCGGTCAAAACCCGTCGTTGCCACGGCGAGGCATACATGTTTAAATTTGTAAATCGATGCGTTCCTTACGAAATATAATTCTCTACTCCGCCCAAATTAAAAAAAAAACAACTAAAGACCGTGTGCCAAAGTGCTTGTGTCTGTGCAGATATTCAGCGATACTATATTTGTGTTATCTTTGAAGAATGTGTTGACTTTTACCAAACGGCTAGGCCGCTTGACGTTGGGTGTGGCCCCAACTCGGCCAACTAAATGTCTCCGGCGTACGGTAGCTTCTGGTAAGACTTTGCCGTGCGTTCTCGATGTGTGCGTGCATGCTATGAAATTCAATTGCGACCGCTGTTTGATTTGTTTAAATTTCCCGCGCCCGGTCGCCATTGACCTCCCCCGGCTGCTACTGGGCGTTGTTTTTTACTTCGTATTTGTTGGCCAATGTTTCGTTCAGCAATGCTATGTACGTTTCTGGATGCATTCACGAAACAATTTCATCACCAGTGGGGAGGCAATCTGCCCTCTGGCACGATGCGAAAATACCACCAGTTAACACTATTGTCACAGTGCTTTCCTATTGTGTTGAATTGGTTTGTATTAGACGACAGTTTATTGTCATCGATAAATCGAATAGTTGACGTAACATAAGATGAAGACGTTTGTTTGCTTGTGCGCGGTGGTCGCTCTACTGCATTAGATCGCCGTACGGTGCCGGTACACTGTAGATTCCAATGGCATACGTCCATGCGTACATGTCTACATGCATAAACGCTATTATACGAGCGGTTATGCAACGTACATATGTGCGAACCGTAACGAGTGATTAATTACACGATGTAGCTCATTATTACTATGACATTAGCCATTGTTTCGGAGCCGGCGCTGGTTGGATTGTTGATGTCATGTTTTTTTGCTAGCGCTGTGTTCTTGGCACATGTGATGTTGCCGTTGTTGCGCGTTATTCCACTATTATTGATGTATCTTTGTTGTTGTTGTTGCTGCTGCTGTTGTTACTGCTGTTGGTGATGATGTTGATGGCGGTGGCGTGTTCGTTGTTGTTTTTGTTGTTCGCTGTTGTTGCTGTTTTGTTGCTCCTGTTTTTGTTGCTGTTGTTGTTCTTTTTGTTACTGCTGTTGTCGTTGTTTTTGTTGTCGCACTTAAGCGCTGGCTGATCCTTTTTCTTCTTATTTTTCTGGGCGTGCTTTGTCTGCCCATCGATGCGTGAACGCATGCACCGTGTGCCACCGTGAGCAATCCAGCGGTAGCTGGAGCGCCGTACACAGCCCACGTGCGTATTTGACTCTTTTGCTTTGTGAGCGTTCTCGGTGCAACCCAACACAAAAATCGATTCGCGCAAAATCTCTCAGACGAAGCGACTCCCCGCGAGCACATGCACGCACGTACCAGCCGACGCACGCACGAGAATATTGACGAATTATTGACGCTGTCAGAGAGCGGCCAATAGAGTGAGGAGGAGTAGGGGGGTTTGTCGTGGAGGGATGATGGCTCGGCCGCTTATGACGCCGGCGATGGAATCATCCAACAGAAAATGCAACAGCGGTCGCGCCAGTGGTCATCAGTGGAGACAACATCAGAGTATGACAACAGAGAACGGCTGACGTGGCCGACAGCGACGTCCCCTTAAGGACTTAACGGCGTTCGCGCGGCCGCGTTGCAACAGCTGTAAGCGGGCGCGTACCGGCGTCAACGAATACGCTTACCACTACGGTAATATCCCTGCATGGGGCATGCATCCGCAAAAGCAAACGAAGAAAACGGAGGAGGGAGGAGAAAAACTCGTGTCAAAATTGACAATTTTCTCGTCAATTCGATTTTGCCTCCATTCACCCACTGCGACAGATGCAGCAACAACGACCATATCCCTGACAGAAGCACTGACAGCAATCGCAATCAACGGCGGACAATGACAGACTACGAACTAAAAATCTCGCTAACGGCCAAACATATATATATATATATATATATATATATATATATATA
>MNPL01012549.1:1448-15639 GCA_002081605.1 Tropilaelaps mercedesae
TTGGCGTGGGGAGGCTGTGGGGCCACTGTGGGCCCTCCTCCAGCTCCAGGCGCTCCTGCGAAAAACCCGCCGGGGCCCGCAGCCAGCTGGAGCTGCTGTTGCATTCCGCCCAGGTCACCCACCTGCAGAAGAGCATTCGAAAAAGGATGAAAACCTTTACTTCAGGTCAACTATAATCGACTAATACCGTGAACTGATGCGCAGCTCATTCATTAATAGCGATGCCGATGTTGACGCTGGGCTTACGTTATTTTACACAAGTCTAAATAACAACTTAAAATAAGGCCATATTTGAGCTAAAAAACTCTGCGTGCTACGGCAAAGAAAACGTAATGAGAGACACGGTTCGTCTGCGTCTGTGGCGTCCGCGCATTCTGCATGTTCACGTAAGACACTGACCTGGCGCTAGCTACTTGGAACAAAGCGAAACATAATTGCGAAAAATTACGGTAGTGTGAACCGTAGTCAGCTTGGGCAACCGGTCATACTCAGTGTTCTTAAGGTTAATTTTGTTTAAGGGACAGCAGGTTCTACCGCGAGAAAAGCCTAGGCGATCGTCTTCATTCGCCCTAAAGCGGAGCCACCAGAACAGGAAAGCATATGCCCTACCTCCTACAATTTCACATCCTTTCGGACTATCTACCTTTGTTTCACGTCGTTTAGTTCTCAAGCTGCACAACCAACAAGCCAGAAACATACACTCCACACATCTACACATGAGAGCGCACATACTGCTTGGCCAGACGAAGACCCGAAGTAGAGTGCGTCTTAGCAGGCCAACTTCTGCTATCAGCCAGGTTCATTTATGTTGCTAGTGTGGAAGTTGGTGAAGTTTTATGCTTCAATAAATTATTCTGCCAGCTCCATATGGAAGGCGGCGAGATCTCGATTTCGCTGGCTTGTTGGTCCATTTTCCGGCGGGTAGTACGAAAAAAAAGTTATTCATGTTCGAAGACAACGTAACTTTTGGGCTGCTCTATAACAGAGTAATTATTTTTCGTATCTGCTACGGCTGCTCAAAAATATATCGACAAGAAACCGATGATATTCATCTAGTGAAGGTAATAATAATACATTTTGGAGCAAAACCATACGTTATTTCAAAATCAGCGACGTTTTATAACTTTTTTTTTCCGCGCTTGATAACGATGACAAGCATATTCTTCGAAAAATAGGTGAATTTGTCGGGTTGAGCAGTGAATTACCGCGATGGAAATTGAAACGTAGAAGAGAACCCTGAAAAGTTCACACTTGGAGACCCAACAGATTCCGACTGAAAATAATGATGGATTTTGCGGCGGACATGCCGTTTTCTATTACTACACGACATATATTATTAAACCCAATACAAAAAAATGAATGCTCGATATCTTGAGCTTTTGAAAGGATTCAAGAGCTCACAAAGTAGTCGCCTGATGGCAACACGAAATCGCATCAGCGTTTACAGTAACGTAGTGAATTGAATCAACGATGTTCAAGACGTTGAAGCCATCGCCCAGATAGCTTCCCTTATTCTCCAGATTTAAGTTTATAGTTTGGCTGTTTCTATGCAATACATGTCAATTGGTGGCACACATCGATTATAAAACGTAGAAGTAGACTAGCGAATGGCACCGAATTTTGGACAATAAGGATAGGTGCTTCACAAACAATGAAAAGGTGATTATTGTAACTATTAATTTAAAAATTATAGTTACTTAAGGACTGGCAACTTCTCTTGGATCAGCCTGTTTTGTGGGTATAAATGTACGTGTGAGAATACGCGTTCGCACAGATCCGGGCCAACCTCCCGCGAACAGGGAAACAAGCGAGAAGACGCAATAAACAGTAACGTATGGATACTAATGGCTTTTGCTGAAAATTTGAACGACTTCTCGAGTAGATGAAAACGCGGACATTTTGAGATTCAAAATGCCGAGGGCTGGAACGTGCTCACCGCTGCCTCACCCATTGCACCCGCGAGTGGTTGGCTATTAGTGCGCGTGCAGCGGTTGCAGCTGTGACCTGCAGTACTAACAACGCACATAAACATACACATATAGAACACCACTTCCCGGCTAGCAAGGTTCCCAGAGCTCTTCTAATGTTTCAAATTAAAAATTCTTTGCACTTCATCAAGTTCAAGCAGTCATCAGGTCAAGCACACACGGTAAGAAGGGCGTGCAACGCGCGACCTACTCGTTTGCTCGGTCACACTGGTTGTGACACTTATAGCTGTTGACAAGCGAAGACAACCTTCCTCTTCCTCCTCCTCTTCGTATACCTAACCAGGTCCGGCAACATTTCCCGCTGTCGTTGTATCGAAATCTTGTAAGCTCTGGATTATGCGCTTGAATTTCGTATCGCCTCGTATATTAATTTGTTGCGGTGTTATGTTGAGCGAGCAGATGTCCATGAGGCAACACATTCTCTCAGACTGATTCTTTAGGTCTAAATAACCCACAAACACACAGCAAAATACCCATTCATCCATGAATACATCGACATCCATTTCCTTATTGTCCTTACGTCAACGGTACAACTCGTTTCCTATATTCTAACACAAATATCTGGAGAAAATAAAATGCTGCCGTTTTTTCCTGAAAGGAAATCTAGCTAAGGCTTGTTACAACCTTACTCAGGGAGACGGCCGCATCGGGTGAGTAACAACCCTTTCAAGTTCAATTAGTTAGGTACGGCGCCTGAAACGATTTGACTAATCCAGTGTGTTGGGTGGGCATAAAAACGAACCCTCTTCAAAGTTAGGTACACTATTCTTTATCCTTACAACTATAGGACAAATATACAGTTTCTCCGAAAAGGTTCGAAAGCCGGTATAAAGAATATTTACAGGCACTTCAAGCTAACGACGCGTCAACTGGTTAGGTTGCTTAATTTCGTATTTGGAATCACTGGCGGTGGCACGGCAAAACTAGTAAGGGACGTATTGTTGCGAGATCTGAAATTCCTACAGCTTATCCAGACTTAACGCAATGAGCAGACGGCAGCAAGAACTGTTGAGAACTTACACGTTCGACGCAGCTAAATCGAGGAGCCGAATGGCGGCAATAGAAGCACCCTCAAAAAGTGAAAGCATGATAGACACTGAAGATATAATTTGAGCTACGTCAGACAAGCATTTTGTCCGGGTGACACCTAGCACTATATTGTGGCTGAGTTTCGAAAGAAGTCCTTACTCATATACACAAGACATAAAAATCATAAAATATCTTTAGTCTAAGGCCATTAGAGCCTTCGCCGAAAAACGAGTGGTAACAGACATATTTGCACAGCTCATATTTGCAAGTTCATACTTGGCCCAACCTTCACTAATCTACACTAATAAAAGAACTTCATTTTGGAATACTTTTGCTATAGAATTTGAGAAAGCTTACCCTCGCACTCTACTCTTCTTCCTTTGATTGCAGTATGTTTTTCTAGAAAAATGTGTAATGTTTTTGCTTATTCGTCCGGCGTACAAAACAACGTAAACCCGCCTTCAAAATTGAGATTCCTACAAGCCACTATAGCTACAAGAGCAATTCGACTTTATTTTAGTTATCATTGTGCTAGCTTGTTCTGTCCGTAAACAGAAATCCCATTTTGCCTGGGATGTGTGAGGACAAAGTATACCATTCTCTATGCCGACAGAATCTCCTTGTCGGTCACCTTGAAGTGGCTCATTCTCTACATGCATGGTTCAGCAAAGCGGCAGGAACGCTATTGTAATATACCGGCGCTTCTTTCTCTTTCCGCCTGTCCTAGTTTTCCTAAGGAAGCACGAACTGCGAGGCCATCCGCAAGTAGGGAACGAGGCGAACAACGGCCTCACAGGCCTGCCCGAGCCATCCACATATCGCTTCCTGCATAGCCTTGGTTATGGCTTCCCGAAAGTGATTTTGTGGTGTGGTATCATATGCGATAGACTCCCGGTGCGTGGAACAAGCAAGGGCACAATCTCGCCCAGTCTCGATGCTCCCGCCCACTTGAGGCGCAGCAAAGGCCGGGACCTCACTAACCCCAGAAAACAACGGGATCGACTGCTGATAACAGCCAGACCTGACCCCGTTCAGCCCTCTGCTCCCTGTAAATCGAATGCGAAAAGCAAAGCGCACCGAAACAGTCACAAAAGCCGCTCCAGAACGTAAGGCAGTGGCGTGAGGTCCTTTTCGTCGATGGACCACACCAAGACCGGCAACACGCCTCACATTTATTCCACCTCACCTTTACATTCACGGACCTCCTCTAGCTATCGTATGCTTCAGACCTCTCAGAACCATCTCGATTTTTTTCGCCCTGGCCTTAATCTAGCTGACAGCCGTTTAATAGCTACGTAGCACAGTTAAGTCAAGTCTGTAAAACGTTGACGGCCTGCCTACAAACACGGCGTGCTCGCAAGAACAGCATAAGAACGGGGACAAACCCTAGGAGTGGGCACACCTGTCTAAGTGAAACACATTCTTTGCGGAGAAGCCGCAATTAAAGGACACTACTACGTAGACAGGAACGCCTGGAATGTTAGCAGACAAACTACTCTATAGAACATGGACAACTGCAGGAAGAGGTTTATAAATAGAGAGAAAAAAGACAAAGCAATAGAAAATACACTAATATCAACAAACATGTATGTATATACGACGATTTTGAAATATGGCTCTTCTTTCGAAAATAGGGAGATAGATTGTCGAATATAATGGCCACAAGTCGACAAGTGCCAGGTGATAACGTCCCAGATTCATTTCGCTGATGTTTCTCCTAGCCGCTCCATTGGTAGTATGCAGCCACCTATTGCGTTAAAGGTATATGCCGATATATATTTCAGTTCAGCCGCCCTGAGAATATATGCTCACACAATATCTATCATAATGTGTTAGCTCGAGCGTCCCTCTGGGGCGAAAGCTCGTAAAGGCTTCTCCCTATGCTAACTTACCGGAGACCTGATTCTCAGGTTTTGTGCTGTTTTTGCGTCTATAGTTGTGAAAAGCTTAGAATATTTAGATACAACGATAAAGCTATCAGGAACAAAACAACTAAAATTGGGAAATCCTGCTCTTAGCGCCAGGCTCTAAGCGGCCAACTCTAAGATTCTTTTTTGTGCACATTTCATTAACCATTTCTCTTTCGTAAAGTTTGGTTTCATTCACATAAAGGGCATGCTTCAGAAATAGTGCATATATTTTTAAATAAGCGCTCGAATGAAATTTTAAATATCGTCTACCACCAGTCTAAATCAATGGGTGTACGACAATTTATCATTTGGCACTACTCTCCAAATAAAGGCTCACCCCAGCAATAACTGCACTTAAACTTACAACACTGCCAAAAGAAATCAGTGTTCTTTCTTGTTCTCGTGGCCATTATTCTCAGTGACGATTTCACCGAGCAACAGCGGCAGCTGTTGCTCGGTGAAATCGTTGGACAGAGTTGCTTAACAAATACGCAGCGAGGCATTCGTTCCCGTCATGAAAATAGCACCCTTGTGGTAGAATACGGTATCTAGGCGGCCAGAGGACAATCCAACAGGTCACGACGGCATTCCCTTCCCACGGTTCCTTTAATATTTGTAGGGCTGATCACCAGCCAACATTTATCGTCCACAGTACCGCTTTTGCACTACTTCGTAAGACGGACTCTATAAATGTAAATGTACAATGGCGGGGATTGAACCCGAGCACCTACGTGTCTCCTTCGGTTGCAAGACGCACACGAATACACCAAGCCACCGATCTCGACGTGTCGGTTCCTGGGCAGAGTATTTCAATGCCTCATTTACCAGCAATGTCTTGCACTGCCGCTTTCATTGCGACTACGTACACATCCGCTATGTCATTTTCCCAACAAACGTTGCGCAAGTGTGTTCTTGTTTTCAATTCAGCGTGTGGGCGGCATTTCCATTCGAGCCGACATCCCCTAACTTCGGCTTACGCAAGAACTACTATCTACTTTTTTATTTTGACCGAAAATCTTGACGATTCAATGATACAAATGCCATGCTGTAGGTCGAAGCTGACATCCGGGAGTTGCTTCGACCTTGGCCGACTTCTGACCGTCAGGGCCACCGACAAGCTGTCGTGAAGTGAATGGGCAGCGGATTCTCGGAAAAGCGGTGGGTACCCCGAGATTATTTTGGCATAACCCGTGTCCAAGTACCACTGCTCGACAACGTTTTTATAATGCACGAACCACGAGCGCCCGATAGGCAAGCTTATTTCGAGTTAAACGAAAAAACGCCGCAGTAGCCTATCCAGCAAAACTCTTCCCTTCTCCTAGCTCAGCAAAAACGTTCAAGGAGCAGCGAGTCTGTGCGATGAATCATCAGCGGATTGCTCACTGTGCGTGTATTCCGTTTGTAGCTTTGCGTGAAAGAAACATATATTTGCAATATATGGATCGCCTATAGGGGGAACTGGTAGATATGCAGCGCTAACCGCAACTCAGCAGTTCAGAAAAGGACTCCAAGTATTCAACCACATGAAATGTTTGGAAACGAACGGAACGGATGTGCTGAAACTGTGCAGAGGCTTCAAGTGGAAATATTGGTAGCTACCTCAGATAGAAAGGGGTAGCTCTTGTCAGCGACCACAAATTGGCTCCACGAACCGCGCTATGTAGTAAGTTTGTTTGTATCTCTCTTGTCACAAGTGCTAATGCCTTAAACGGCGAGATGGGTGAGACGTATATGAATTCAAATTTGACTATTTTTGCCGTCATCGGAGGACGACATATGAATAGCTTTAGATCCTTTTATCGGTTACGTAACACGACAAACCTGGCTCGTCCCTGAGGCAGCCAGGTCAACAGGAAAACTAGAAAGCCGTCGCGCCGGCTTTTACGTATGAGCTAACGCTTTTCGCAGTCACCAAAAATCTAGTAGAAGCGGTACGACAAGCTCAATGTTGAAAATGGCGGAACGCAAAATATGACAAAACTGCACTTAAAACCTAGAATTGCACTTTTATACGCAGTATTAGGAGGTGACGCACGATACCAAAGGTGCACTCATGAGACCAATTTATTTTATTTTTACTTACTGTCAGCGGGGAATTATGTCATTATTAACTACGATAAGAAAATTTACGGTTTGCTTCGCTGCTATATACATTTTCGATGGTAGGTACAGCCATAGTCCACCTTTAAAAGGATACATCCCCTTTTTTGAGTATTTCGAACTTTTAATGTCCAGGAGTCGATCATTCAACTCGGGGCCCCCAAGTCTTCTGGATAATTTTTCCTAGATACATTTGCTTTAGAGATACTTGGCAACGGATTTGTCTGTCCTTTTGTGCTCTTACAAACGACCTTCCCCTTACTGAGGGTTAACATGGTAGACGTTCACCACATGTAACTCCCCTCAAAATCACCCGCAGTACAACATTAATTGCGTAACATCGTCCGGTAGATGTCATGAATGTGTGACATTTGTAATATTACAATGACAAGCATGCGACAGGTCAATATACAAATTTATCGAGACATTTCGAAGCAGGTGTACAGCCCATGCCTGCGGTTTGTTCAGGCAATATTCTTAAGTAATGCAGTGCTCTCGGATGTATGCCTGTTTTTATCTTTGTCAAAGAATCTGATCACCAGCGCCATCAGCGTAGTCAGCACACTGTAAACAATAAAGCGCATTGATTCAGCGAAGCCCAAACGGTGGAGTTCAGCCGACAACCGATCTCGACCGCCAGGTGGCGTCAGCGATTGGAAAAGCCAATCATTTGTATTCCTCGCCAGTACTCAGTCGGTTCACGTCGACGAAGTTAAATCAGCGATTGAAACTGCCAGTAAATGTTCCCGTCCGTTTTGTCTTTTCGTTTCTCGTTCGGATGCTCTTAGGCCTGCGCCGTATAGGCCCGACGGCGATGTTCTGACGGTGTTCGTGTCAGCGATGCGGCTGGCCCGTGCGGCCAGCGGTCGTTCGCCGCCCAAGGGACGTTCAGCGTCGTGCAGACAAAACTACCCAGTTCATTGCTAAACAAGAGTAGCAGCGCGATCATTAGGTGCACGATCCATCTATGTCGGGCTAGTTTCAATAAAACGCCAGAGCGCAGAACAAAAAGGCTTTAAAAAAGCCTAGATGGGCAGACTTACAGAACGTACTGAAAATAAACTGCTTAGCACAGCATTCAAGACGTTACCGCGACGAGTGAAGAGACACTGTTGCAGCAGCAGCATTACTGTTGCTATATTGCTGCTGGGTCGTGTGTACCTGACCGATGGTAGGGTACCCGTTACCGCCTCAATATGCATAATAAAGCTTGGAGGAAAGGACAATGTCACAATAATGTATGGCCACGTTGACCAAAAACCAACGCTCTTGATAAAAAAAAAAACTACAAGAACAATATATTCAGCAAATTCAAAGTATAGCTAGTGTAGCTAGCAAAAAGCAGGCAAACAAAGTAAAACTACAATCGGTACAAAATGAAACGCATTGAGCTTATCAGACGTACAGTGTATGATATCCAATGAACTATAAGAATAATTTATTGTGAAGCTACTTATACTAAATTTTGCATAGATATATCAGGCACACTTTTAACGATAGAGTACGTTTTAAGAACTTGCTTTCGTCAACAACGTTATAGGCCAACTCGCCAAGACACGACGAATTCATAAAAATGACAGGCAAAAGGGTACTCGAACGTTACGTTGGCCTCTAACTAAACGACTCGTCTCTGTCATCACAGTAGAGTGCACAGGTCATAGCGTGCGCATAAGCCCTCAACGAACAACAAACAGTGTACAGACAAGGTAACGGCATTGCACAGTATATCGAGCGAGTTGAGTGGCGGGTACCCTTTCGACAACAACGGGCCTCAAGCACATCGTCAATAACTGAACTAAAAGAACAGCTTATAAGCCCTGACGTTTTCAGAATGGTTCGCAGAACCAGAACGGAGAGTTCATGGAGGGGTAAAAACTAACTCGGTATAGCACTCGATTTTGCCGTCGATAGGACGACTAAAAGCAGTGGTCGAGATGGAAGGAATGCAATCAAAGAAAACACAGTTCCTTAATTTTGAAACTGCAACTTTCCTAGGTTTTAAAAAACGAGATTGTACGAGGATTGAGCGAGGCCCAGCGCTGGCTACTGGTGGCTCGCCATCCCATGGTGTTGTGGTAATTTAGGTTTATCTCTACATAATTGGCCTTGGGGCACACTTCGACCGCACCAACAGCAGCAGTGACACAACCGATGAGGCTGATGGCTACGACTTCACGTCTCGTTTATTTTCTACACATAGCCGATCACATGTGAAACTATGAGAAGGTTTCTGGATAACGTTAGAGCGCCCGGCTTCAAAAAACCCGGCTACCGAGTTACTCTACTGAAATAATCGAAGCCATGCATTTAGGCCTCAGACGTGACAAATACATAGTAGGTTAAGTTAAAGGTGATGAAAGCCATCCACTACACCGACCTTATCTGTTGACATGCTAGAGTAGATATAGGTGAACGTGCTTTAGATAATTGACAATTTAATCGTGTTTTGTCGAAATGCACTAGGGTCTCGCATAGCAAAGACCATCTAAAACAAATATGAATTAGCTATGATGTTTCAATTAATCACGTTATTGCAAAGCGCTGAACTGTTCTAAAAGAAGAATATAAAAAACGTCACCTAAACAGCTCATAGTTGCTCTATGATGGAGTTCGACAAGGTAAAATTAGAGGCGTCCATAGATATTGAGCCTAATACGGAACCAACAGTGGCAAATTAATTAGATTAAGTTATTAATTGTAGTCGGTGGAGCAAGCTCGTGATCAATTACAGTATTGCACAAATCTCTGATATTCAAAAAAACGTATTAAAGATTTATAGGCCGAATTTTTCATTTAATCTTAAATTTAAAGCATGTTTTGCTACCGCATAGAAACTTCATTCCTAAAATAAATACGATCATGCAGCGAACACAAGAACATCACTTTTCCTGTTCTTTTGATAATATTAACACAGTCTGCTAGTTCCATTAGTCGCGTCGTCTGTCAGATACAGAGCTTGAATTTGTCGCTCAAAGTTAATACTACATTAAGCGAATCAGACAAAAACCTTGTTACCCAATGCAGGGCCAAGTATATATATATATACATATAAATATACGTACATCGATCATTCAGGGCACCCGTCTCACACCTGGGTTTGGCACACACTCAATAACATCGGAAGTGTGATGAACTTCAGATGGTATGGGTGCAAGCCTTAGCTAGTAGAGCTAATCGCGACGTCTTCGCACCAGGCAGTTGTCTGCAGGCTATACTCTCGATGGGCTAGAAAACGTATGTGTATTTTGCAAGGTAAAACAATTATACTGTACAGCTGATTGGATGACACGCGGCTGGAAAGACGCCACTATTCTCGTAGAGGAAAGCGAGTTTTCGAAAAGGATCTGTTTCTTCCCCAGTCTGCGCCAGCTCCTAATTAGAGTGCTCAAAAAGATTCCTGTAGACGGGTCTTAATCTCCTTATCGGGCCTCACCCTATAGGTATTAGTCAGAATCTAAATTCCTATTTCTTACAATCCGCATGTATGACGTATTCTATCGACTACAAAATACATCGTTATTATTGCCCGCAGCATTAGGTAATAGCCAGGCCGGAAGAAGCACCCAGAAAAGCCTCTACGGTCTCCATGTTGCATCCAGAGGCTATGGGTATGAAACACATTATATATGAGCAATGAGAGTTCCGGAAATAAACGAAGGCAAAAACCACCTCATAAATTTGTGATTATACCGACTCGGACCACTGTATCATGAATCATTCTTGTCATTTTTCGTATTGAAAAGAGCGTAAGTTGCTCGGCAATAATCTCTACCGCGCATACGTGGCTTTGACACTTGGTTATATTTTTGTACCAAGGGAACCAGCATAATCCGCAATTTAATCAACCATTATGAGCGAAAAGAACTCCTTTGAGCTATCTCCAGAACTCACCTGCTGCCCAAACTCATCATCGGCAGAGGGAAGCGCTGAAGCCATCATGGCTGTTGCCGTTAGGTACTCCATTTTAGCGGGCTTTGCTATACAATTTCGTTATACTGGAACCACGCATGACACTTCGCTGGCCAACCTAAAATAGTTGCAACGAAAATACCACTACAGACCAGTCAGCGCAGGAAGTGCGCTTAGCCACTTGATAATAATACGGTTTCATCGACGAGTCACTTGATTTTAGGGAGCGCACACCATCACTATTGCCAGACTCACCATCATCTTATGCACCAGCTTGAACGATCACAAGACGACATCACGCAGCCGCATTCTGGTCTTCATAAAACATTAGTCAGCCGCACGATAGTCTAGCAAAAGAGCGTGAAAAGTGCCCGCACTCTGCATAGTCAAAGGCTTATAATCGCTTAGCTTACAGCTTATAAATACTTATGTAGTAGATATGTCATGTTATGCTGGTGTCCCTAGCGCAAACTGCCACCGACGACCAGGACCCTCCTAGTGGGCAAAGGAGTCGGTTCTTTTGTTCCGTTGCTACCATCAACTAACGATCCCGTTTTTGCAACAAGGCTGCTTCGCTAGCTTTAGATTTTTGGCGGTTTACAGGAGGACAAATCGGAAAGGAGCGTCCGTCTGAGTTCTCCCACACTCAAAAGTTATCTAACATACAGTGCACTATGTCACAGGACGTTCACTAATGTTTATATGAACGAGTAGGTTTGCCAGGCGTCAGCTACAATCAGGCTTCTGTAAGTGCTACTTTACATCGATGTAGTTCGAAAAAAAAAACAAATTCAGTGTTGAATAATATCACTTTGTTCAAAAGGGAGTAACAGTTCTTCTTGTCGGAAGGGCTGCGCTCTGCCAGCCGTTCTACAAAACGCCACACGATCTCATAACTCGCTGATACGGAGGTGCCCACAACACAAGATTTCTCGTTCTAGGCGACTATTGTGCAAGTCCTCGAGCCCTAGTGCAGTTGAGACATCCGCATGTCTCTTCGATTCTGCTCTGCTCATCTCGGTTTGTCCTTTGGCCAGCCGAATGAAAAACTCTCTCAGGTTCCCCAGGTTCATCAGCACGCGACACTGCCCGTTGCTAGATCTGACGAACGCCGCGCTGTCGGTGTGCTGCCCTCTCCGAGAAGCAAACGGCAGTTGTTGTCAGTTCTCACTTCTCTCTTGGCACTCAAGCTTAGGTGATTCCTGCTTAGCAGCAGTTTGCTCTCTTTCGTCCGAGCACCCTCAACACACTGACGCGCTCGACAATCTCACCGTTCATGCAGTTATACATCCTTTTTAGGTGGAAACCATACTTCTAGAGAAGCTGCTTAGATATATTATTCAGCGTTTTTCAGACTCTCCTATCCAGTTCCGTAGCGTCGTGAGCAACGATCCTTGAGGAGAAGGAGCACTACGATCCGGTTTATTCAGCTCGTAATAAATAGACATAATTCGAGCGTCATTATCGATTCACTTGCGACATAATCGACTCCCAGAGTTGATCTATCACCATCATACGTTTTTCGCTGCTTTGGCACAGAAATGACTCAGATTACAAAATACGCCAAAAAATGAGAAATAACCGCACTATTAAAGACCTAATCATAACATAGCCTTAAACATAAAAGTTTTACTCAGAGATGAGATAAAACGCAGCAACACGGCAAGGCACGAAAAAACCTATAGTTAAATACAAGTACAGAGATGACCAAATCGGATTGCATGGGACTCACTCGGATTTAGCCCGCCGCACACAACCAGGCAATCGCTAGAAGACATTTTTCATAACACAGCTAGAGAACATTTTCCAGTTGCTCGTATGAAAAAGTGTTTACGCCTACTTTTGGTGCATCAGCTTCGTGCCCGTTTCGATAGGCGTATATCGTCTATCTCTGAGGGCGTCTAGCTGAAACTGAAGGCATAGCCGGGGGACGTGTGTCTTCAATTCGCCAGCCTACGTCGTTCTTGGTTGCTCTCGGACCGCCGCCTGCTCGTTTCGCTGCTGTACGAGCATTCGCCATACTGGCACAATCGACAGACGGAGCACAGGGAGCTGCCGGTGACGACGGCAAAGCATACGACAAAATTTCACTACGTTCTATGGCTGCCCATCGCTTTCGCGTGCTTTAACCAGCATCTAGTGCAAGGCCATATATTGTTGTTATAGTGAAAAGGCGGGAAATGCCTGAGTCGGGCCTCACTCAGGGCCGCTATCGCAGCTCACACAAGCGTTCCTGGACCCCTTCTCTTCTCCACAAGATTCAGCCTCGAACAACGTTGCTAGCCAGAATGCTCCGCAACTATTCTGCGTTGACGACCCATGGTCAGCAAAAGCATGAGTCTGCTTGGTAGCAACTGCCTGTAGTCGACTAGGTATTCACAAGGTGTCCAGGTCATAGCTTAGCCTTTGAAGGTTCTTTCCTTGACAGCTGTCCTACCACTAGGCGCCCGTCATTCTTTGCCACAAATCCATTTTGTCGTTGATATTGGCGTTACGTACAGAACGCTCACGTTGGTGTCAGTAGCAACATTATACTTCATTGCTGTCTCAAACGATATTGGCCAAGAAGGGCCGCAAAGCAGTAACTTGTAGCGACATTGAAGTCTTTAAAAAGAGAAATATAGACGCTTGATCTTTTAGTTTACATGTTCGATCATGTTCAGTCATCCAAGAGCCCTTGTTACATATACCCTGAGCACATAATACAGGCCGTCGATTCACGTCAAATTTGTCAAAAAATTTACAGGCTCACCATGTTTGCACACGACTTTCGTCCATATCAGCTCTCATCAAATAAGTGCCGTGTAAAATGTAGAACGTACCCCTCGAGTACCGCCTAACCGGAGCTTCATGAATTCATAAAGTCAAATTTGTTTCGCTAGCTGAAACTGCGTGTCCGTACACACATTTATACACACACGAGCGCATAGTCGTCTAAATGAATCCAGCTAACTGGTCGTTGACGGTGTAGCCAATTGGCCGATGATGGCATGTGACGAAATAGGTCGAGTATAGAGTCGGACAAGGATCACGGTCGGATACAGCCGAAAGAGGAAAAAAACTCAGTCAAACTCCATACGATCTCCGCCCAGATACTCCCCCGCCCATCATCGAAGAACAATATGGCCGGCAGCTGGCGTGGCCGTATATATAGGTACCGCCACACCCAATACGGTTAGACCAGCCTGCTCAGCAGCTGGGCTCCGACAATATAGACCAATGGAATATATATATATATATATATATATATATATA
>MNPL01012554.1:1050-23155 GCA_002081605.1 Tropilaelaps mercedesae
CATTCCGAAGTAAGCGCGCTAGTAGCAATAATACCCGCTCGCTGGTCCACATGGGCACTTCCACCGTCGCACAATGCAGTTGGTTGCCAGTGCTATCGTCGTTACTATTCGTTGTATATGCGGTAGTACGAAGTCAGTGGGTGAAGGGCGAAAAAAGGATAGAAGCACCATCATCTGTTCTCCTCCGCTGAAACAGCGGCACCATACCCTACTCTAGTTAGCTTATCCTTTGCAACTATCTCAATAGCTGCCATAGTAGCACACGGCGGCTTCTCTACGGGAAGCAAGAGTAGCGTTGCATCCTCCTCCTCGTTATCCACACAGTTAGAGTATCGTACCAAAAATTCAGAAGAGACGAATTACAAAACGAAGTAAAAACGGGTGAAACTGAATCAATGAACGAATAAAGCAAGAAGACACGACGTGAATAACATATAAGAAAGATAAGTTCTGTTAAGTTGTAACGTGTAGCCTCACCGATTTAAATGTTGTCAGTGAGCGACAAAATTGCCATGCGATTTTGGGCGAATGGATGCTCATCTATTTATCCATTCACCCACTTACCCTGGATATAAACTATTTTCTCTAAATAATAGTATCAAAAATCACCAAAGGGGATGTAGTTCAGCAAATGTTTGATCACTGGCTATTTGGACTGAACTGTGATGAATAAAAGGCTGGACAGAGTTAAACTGTGTAAGTATAGTTCAATAGGATTCGATAAGAGCACCGTCGTATTAACTACCATCAGTACTCCAATTTCCATTACAAATACAGGGTGACACGGTGAAACAAACAGAGAGGTACGAAGCAAAAGAACAACCTAAAATTGACGATACAAGCAGAATTAAATAATTGGACATTTTATAAAGCTACCACGGGGAAACCACAGTAACATAGAGAATTCAAACTTTTAGTCGTATGTTCTTGTGAATAACATTAATTTAATGGTAAGTTGTAATAGTGATTCTAGTCGATAATCAAATGTACGATAAGCTTTTAATGTTTTTAAAGTATAGTAATACTCGTAAGCGGGAAAGTCGCGTAAAATTAGAATCTAAAAATAAATAAAAAGCAAGCGAAATGATAATACCTCTAATTAACTTGAATATACCAGCTCAACCCTATGGTGAGCACACATTGATTTTTATTTAGATAGCGTTGGATTTTTGTACAAATAGCATTAGCAAGTAGACAATTGACTAAGTCATGCCGATTGGGGCTACCATTTATGTAAATGATATAACTTTGATGAATGATAATTGATATATGAAGTAAGTGAAGAAAGTACCTAACATTGAATTGTGCTATCTGGTGATATGCAAGTATTTTACGGTTTTTTGAAGATCTAGTTCTATTCTGTAGTAGCTCATCGTTCTACCCCGTTTTTGAGTTGCAACTGAAGGTCGTGTGAAGATAGATCTAGCGTCTTATTTCGATCGCGTTGCGCTAAATATGCTTGTGGTAAATCTGCACACAATGCTAGTAATTGGTTAATCGATACAATATCGGACATGCCGTCCATTCGGAACGCTATCTACAGTAGAGCTACTGCCGATACAGTGTTACTTTCGTGAAACCAGGTAAAAAATGGTATTTGTTGTTTATAGATAATGAAAAATATTTGCAAACAGGTATATCGTTTATACAGAAGTGTACGGCAGAATAAGAGGTTTAAATTTCATTGGATTATATTTGAGCTCGATGACCCCAAAGAAAAATTATGTATAGACTTATTGTGCGCTCGACTTCTGACCGCTACGCTACCTTAACGTTTTTGCAGCCTTTGTCGATTTATCGATGCGAGTTTGGCATTATATGAGCCCTGCGAAGATAACTAAGGCACAAAATGTATATCATTGTTGTTTACTAAAATTGCAGATCAATGCTTACTGGCGCGGACTCAAAAACTTTTTGATAACAGATAAAGCTAATTCCGAAACAGCGCCATTGCTGTGCTCATGTATCCGTTTAATATTAAGACCCCATGTTTAATGTTTATGTCGTACCATTCCGTTATATGACGTAGTAACTACGGGATCCAGGCAATTGTCAATGTGCCTTATAATCGTCAACATTCATGCATTCAATGACAGACAACACGAATGTGTAGCCGATAAGATCGTGCTTGTTTTATAATACCTTTCATGTACAAAATATATAGCCAACTGCTTGGATTTGATGGGTGTTCCTATCGCTCAAAGGTGGTACATCTGTAACACAATAGGCCTCTGGGATAATCCAAGGCTCCAGTAGCAATGGCCATTCATTTTAGATTCACTATAGGCGTGCTGTGTGCCCTAAATGCCGCGACAAGAGGAAGTCGGTGTACAAAGGATTCTAAACTTACAAATGTAAGAATTTAAAATGTATCTAAAGTTGTAATGTAAATTGATGTTAAAACGACGATAAATGTATCAGCAACACATAGCCAATCTCGTGAGTTATATGATACATTCGGATCCGGATCGAATTTCCATTGCACAACTGGTCCAATTTCGCTCATTGAAAATATTTGTTTATTAAGAATTGTTATTCAATTCTCGCCTCTTTTCTTCTTGGCAATTTAACTTGAAATTAGCCACCAGTATTTCTAACAAGAATTATTTAGTTTAAAATTTTAAAACGTTATACGTGATGCCGAACGCATAACAGTATGAGCAATAATATTTCCTTAGTTGCAGCTTGGAGCCATACATGTCTTCCTATAACGAAACTAAATCGTTGTAAAATTTAGTACAACATATATTATATAATGATTTCATTAAACGTACTTATTAACAGCGAAAAAATTATGCAATTGTGTACTATGATGCTACTACGTAATTTAGTTTTTTTGCAATGAATATTGGCTACAAACCCATATACTTTCTTTCGTTGAACTTAACCTAATGCTTCACACCCCAAGGTTCAACGGCTCATGTGGTAAATGTTTCAATGAGTAAACTTCAAGTGGTGCAGACTTTAGTTTTGTATCATAATATTTATATAGGGCCGCTTGTGTAAAAGTTACAACGAGCAGTATTTGTCATCCTTAAGAATGAGCTGACATACAGAGTCATTGGACACAACGCTTCAGTACCACTCTTTCAACCTTCACAGAGCAGCATGCTGTGGCAGGGGATGTGTTGTGAGCGCCAAGTAACAGCGAACTTGGCTTCATTAAATTACAATGATGGCGCCATCGTCGAAAAAATTGATGTATTGAATTCTTTCTTAAAGCAGATAGGTATACTCTTAGTAAAAAACGGGCATGTTTCTATTGCAACAAAGATATGGTTTCTACATTTATGGTTCGTTTTTTTTTGGGAAATGTAGTACAAGGTTAAATCATTTGTTTGGCAAGAGCTAAATTATAAGTATTAGTTATAAGTATTATCTAACCAGCGAAGGGTAATTTTGTAATCACTTGACCTTTTCAGACACAAGGAATTGATCCCATCCGTGTTTTGCGTACACTACCCGTCGTAGCCGAACCTCTGTTAATGCTGGATACTTCAAGGATTTTGCGGATACCTACACGCCAGACAAAAGTTATGCTCCTTCTTATAACTCTTGCTGTGGCAACATTTCTCTACATCAAAGATGACAGTACGTTTATCGGTAACTGAAATTTTATCAAATTTGATTTGCGATAATCTGATACGTTACATGATCAAAACTTTTATTCCTTATTTAATAATAGTAATAGTTATTATAATAGCTATAATATTAATATAATTAATAAAATGAGATTAATAATACATATAAATAATAATGTTAGTGTAAAACAACTACTGCTATATGTTAAGCTGGAAATACGCAACCGACAGTACATTGCTTAAGAATCGGTATTAGAAAGCACTATTTTTCTTTTGCATACCGATACTCTAAAAAGTTTCAGCAAGACTTCTCGATTAATTAAAGCTATAGGAAATATTCATTGTTCTTACTTTTAGCCGACCTGTGCGCTTCTTACTCTCAAAACCCGAACGGACTGATTCGTTTATCTAGTAGTGTCTGTAGAATTGGAGCTTCGATTTATTGTGCGCCTTTACTGGAAGACAAGTTTGCGGATTATTTTCCGATAGAACTTATGTGTATGAAAACTTCTAGGTGCTCATAAAATATCTATGTGCAATTTACATCACTATTATTATTATCTTATTTCTATTATCATCACAAGAGCTTAATATGCTAAATATGATAATGAATTTGTTAATTTACTCTATGTCTCAAATTTATTCTATTTTTTATGAATTTTTTTATGAACACAAGTTCTATAGGATAACTAGGTAAAAAGTCAGTGGCAATGATCAGAAAGCTTTTTATTTCAAGCTTTCAAATCGAGCGGCTCTGCGCCTTAATATAAAAGTCGTCTCGATGGCCCTTTAGGAAGAAAATTTGAGAGGACTCAAACCAGGCAGGCCTTGAGCTCCTTAATCGCCTAATATGATCCTACCTTAAATGTCTTTTGGTTCTCCACCGTATGGCTTAGTAACTCGCGTGTCTCCTTGGCGACACATTCCTATTCCACGAAGAACTCAGGAGTCGCTGGGAGCTTCTAGAGCCTCTTTTACAACGAAGCGCTTTAAGATGCAATGAGCAATGATGCGTGGAGAAGGGGTAATTGATCGAACCAACGCTTTGTGACAGGATTTGCCGTTCATGAGTTCGGTTACAAACTCTGTGCCACCGCTGTTTACCTTGAACCTGTCCTCCGCCAGTGTGTGCGCGTTGTGGTTTCGTTTACGAGACGTAGCACGTGGCTGAATGTTCTCATGTCACATCGCTGATTTCTGTACCCATAAAAGTTCAGCATAAAAGTAAAATTAAATCCAGTTTATTTTTCTTAGTATTTATAGGTGTTATGTATACGTTTGTATATTATGCGACAGATATATTTAAATAAATCGTAATAAAAAAATCTTGAACTATTAATATGCTGAATAGAGCCACTATCGGATTCTGTCGTTCGGGTGTTTTAACAAAATTTTCTGTTCACCATCTCGAAATGAAAAGCAGTTCGTTTCCTTAGTGTGCTTATATTAATGTTCAAATGCTTTTTGCCTTAATATATATATATATTTTAGTACATTTGTTTATCATTATGTACATCGTTTTTATGTTAGGAACACGTTGTATCTACCCTATGGTACAGTTCTGCGGGTACATTATTGTGTACTACATAATTGTATTATTACATTATCATATATTTCATTATGCGTGTTCATAAGTTTTTTGAATTATATTTATAAGTATATCAACGAATGAAACTCCCCTACTTTCACGAATTTTATTGTATTTTCATATAGTGCTGCAACGTGTGTCAAACCTTTCCGTGGAGAACCTAAAGCTAAAGAGAACCAGTTGCTGCCGCAAATGTTTTCAAATTGTAGCAGAAGTTCTTTGTAAAGTTCTTCAAAAACTCGAGTAGTGTTCATTGTAGAATACTTTTCATATTGTACAATTTCAATTATATAAGTGATCAGAGTAAATTGGACGTCGAACTTGAGTTCAAACGTCCACTAGTCGAAACGCATGCTGTACTTATTAAGCTATTTTTTCGCATGCATCGCAGTTTGCCGCAGCTGGGGACTCTCTGCGAGAATGTTGGCTACTTCGTACTCACTTAGCAGGCTATATATAAAAAAGGGCCTCGTTTGAGTTTAGAGTTTTGATGAAATTAGTGGGTTGAATAACTTTTTATTGGTTTGCCGAGTGAAACAAACGGATCCCAATGGTTCTCTGCCACATAATACAGGCATGGTTCACCGATAAACAGATATTTAAAGAACAAAATCCGTAACGAAACGTTGCCAGTAACAAACATGTTATCTAGTTACAATTACTGGAATTATCAAATGTTTACTTAACTGCTAAAAAGTATAAGTTGCTGGAGACTAGGTTGGCCAAAGGTGGTTTGGATATTGCTAATTAGCGATGAGGCGGGCCTGCTGTGCTCATGTTGCTTAATGACTTACATACACAGAGAATATGATATTCAGTTGATTCTTACTTATATTTGAGACAATTAGGGGTCTTCTGTATCGATAATTGAGCTTTAATCAAGGCTGAAGAGACATAAGCTTATAGCAAATAACTTTTTAATTAATACGACAAATATCTATAATGAATACACGTATTTCTTTAGAGCTTTATCAGCAGCTTACAATGGAGGGCCCGTTTTAAATGATGGAAATAATGGGAAGCGTTGCAATACTATTATGCTCAATGTGACATCCGGGAGTACACATTATCTAGATGGATACCGATAGTTCGTATTCTTTCTACTGTGTTTTACACATTGAGCCAAGAGAGTCGCGTTTGTTTTAATGTGTATGCATGAGCGATTGGAAGGACGAACACACAATGTTTTGTTCTATAATAACTTTCGCTACGGCTTGTTAAGCGACAAGCCTGCTAATGGTATAACAATAATCAAAGCAGATATCTTTATTTCTAGATTCTTTTGACTAGGGCTTAGAGACAAAACAGTTATAACAGTTGACGCGTCTCCTCAAAAAAGGAAGACATTTTAAGGGATGTACTACGTCAATATTTTTTATTTCACAATCAATTGTTTTTTGTTTATGAAAACACATTTTACCAATAATATCTCTTAGGTTTACCATGTATTCACCGGCCTTCATCCAAAAATCAGTTTTTATAGCACCAATTTTCTATTCTATACGACATGAAAAAACAAAACTCGTTTTCATTTGCCACGTTCCATCGAAACCTTAAACAAGAAGCTTAAACATTAACAATACTTCATTGGAAATTAAATGTGATGTTGTCTTTTTTTCTACTCAAAGTATCTATTAGCTAAAATATATCTAATGAAGTCCTGCGTAGACGAGAATATATTTATCATGATGTTATCTTTATTGATAAATATGTAAATCGACACTACCTGATTTTCAAAACTAGTTCACCTTTTTTTATAAATATTTCTGAACTTTTAACTATTTTTAACTTTCTCTAACCGTAACAAATAGTAATTTATCTTGACCTCTGCTCACATCTAAATTAGTTGGATTAATTCTTTACTAAATCCAATTCGCTTCTTGGCTGGATGACGAATTTTAGAGCAAGGCCGTACAGCACGCTCATTACGACACCATCCAATGGCAAATTGGAACGACGTCTGGCCAGCCGATCGAAAGGAGGCTTCAGTCAGCTGCCGTGTTCCTCGATTTCATCCGTTTGACAAAGGCATCTTAGAGTATTATAGACCACCTCCTTCAGAAATCATGTGCAAGGTATTGCTGATAGTATTTGGTCATAAACTGAGAGCTTTTTCCGGCCGCGACAAGCAACCATGACCGGAAAAAGCTTAGAAAAGATTTCAGATGATATTCACATGCAAGCTATCACATGCAAAAGTATTATAATCGAAACTATGTATTTGTTTTGCTACATGTTGCTTCAATGTTTAAGGAAAGGGAAGTTCCGTTGTCGCTGATGCATTTGGATTCTGGAGAGTTGCAAATTTTCCCAGGTGCATCCTTTTATAAGTGCTACGTCGAAGACTTATTACGTCATGGAGATAATGACTTTAGGTTCGGCAACTCTCGTTCAGTCTCAGCTGGAAGGCATCGTTTGGAGCCAGCCGACAACGTCCAAGCAATACGAGTATTTTGTCGTAATATCATTGGACTTACTATATATTCGCACATTCATCTAGTACCTCCTAGAGTATCACTTACACCAGCAGTCGTTATTGAAAAACCTCATACCAAACAAGATGAAGTAAGCCAGCAAAGAACACAAAATGTGTTTATTTTTGGAGTCGACTCAGTGTCGAGGCTTGCGGCACTTCGCCTTCTGCCTTTTACCTATAAATATCTGGTGGAAAATATGTCAGCTGTCGTACTGCGGTCGCATCATAAAGTGGGCGACAACACGTTTCCAAATATTATCACAATTCTCAGTGGAGACCGTAGGGTACATCCTGCCGATACGCCAGATATGAAGCAGGATTATTTTGATGATTGGCCACTAATTTGGAAACGATTTTCCAAAGAAGGTTACGAAACACTTTATGCAGAGGATTTTCCCCAGTTTAGTACCTTTAATTATCTCGCTAATGGATTTTCTCGACCACCAACGCATCATTATCTAAGGCCATTTTGGCTTGCTATAGAGTATTCGATGTTGTCAAAGACTAGTTCTCTACTCTGCTATGGTGCCAAACCAAAATATCAATTGCAGTTAGACTACATAAAATATTTTTTACGAAAAAAGAGAACAAACCCATATTTTGCGTTTAGCTTTTTGGTTGAAATATCGCATGAGTACCAGGAGTATGTTGGTGCGGCGGATCGTGACTTTGTCGAGGTACTAAAGCTGCTTAAGGGTGAGGTTCTTTCCGGTAGGACACTTCTAATTGTTTTGTCGGATCATGGCCATCGATTTGATTCCATTCGTCGAACTCGTCAGGGTCACATCGAAGAGCGTCTACCTTTCGTCGCAATTGCTACAGCAAATACCAAACATAAAGCCATGTTAAGGCTTAACAGTAATATGCTCACATCACATTATGACCTCCATGAAGTTCTCAGGTCACTCCTACCGGCCAGGAGTAGACCAGAAGTGTCAAAATTCGGGATTGATATCCTTCAAAACGTTGTGCCAAGAAATCGAACGTGCGCACAGGCTGGAGTTACTGAAGTGCATTGCACGTGCGTTGATCCTAGTAACAGTCAAGGTGAAATTGATGGCACAAATATCAAAGCATTGGGGACAAAGGCGGTCAAATTTGTGAATGAAATGCTTCGGCAGGACGACATAAGCCGGTCAGTGTGTAAGACCTTGTCGCTGAGAAATATACGTTCAAGTTTCAGTGTTGGTCAAAAAAAAGTGCTGACTCTCATTACGAGTCCAGGCGGCGCCATATTCGAGTTGCGTATTGATCACTGGAATGAATCACTCAGTGAAGCGATGTTTAGTAGAATCAACCGATACGGTACACCTTGTGTTCCGAGTCAAATTTTAAGAAAATACTGTTACTGCGGTTAACGGACTGGCTAGCTAAGCAAAACAGAAATTTTTTCCAAAAACGCAATAATGCCAAGGGCGCTTTCTTCACTTTCCCCAGTGTGTGCCTCAGGTTTTAATCAATACTGCGCACCAATAAGGTACTATTTATGTAATTGTGCCGGATTAGAGTTACCTATGTAGCAACCTTAATTTTGGTATGATTGGGGTTATAGCACAATAAGTACAATGAATTTAATGAGTCGAAACGATTTATTTCTATTTATTACCATGCTTCACTTGATTCTAGTTAAGCGTACTGTAGGTTTTATGGTAAACGTCTCTTCAATACATTCATATTGTGAATAAGCGCACTACAGCCACTTAGCCACGATGTGATTTAAAAAATCATAAAATGTATAATTCACAAAAAAAAACTGTGACTGCATATTCAATGGTAATATTTCGATGTTCGTGCGTGTAACATTTATAATTGCTCACCTACCCTGATGGTATATTTGATGCTATGTTACCATGTTCAACGTTATCGTTTAACAGAATTTATGGGAAATGGCTTTGGGGAGATAAAGAAAGAACTCGTCAGATTTTTCTATTTAATATAAAAAAAAGATGAGACATATTGGCACTCTTTAACTGAGGTGAAGACCGTAAATTTTGCCTATGGATTAGAGCTACGATCGATAGAGCTGACGTAAGAGATGTTTTCGATCGATGTTTTCGATGAGGCGCAACGATGCGCCTCATCAGTATAATTCATTTTTTTGTTAGACTAATATATTTTTGCATAAGTTCTAGTGCTTCTTTAGATTGGGGCCTCTCACTGTATGTTCAGATATTTCAACATCACAAGAAATGCGTAGCTATAAATAATATTTAAATATGGAAACTAGATTTGAACAAGATCTCTAGTTACAGATTTACAAAGCAGCTTAACTCGGTCGATCAGAGAGTTGAACTGCCTCGTGATAATCATGGTATCACACTACTTGTTTTATAACGAAGGACGCTTGTGCTTCTAATTTTATACCCCATATATTCCTCAAAAATACTTTATTAGTACACTTAGTTAATTGTGCCACTGAATTAAAATCTCGAATTATTTAGAGATTAAACACTATGAACTTAAACACTCTGTCTTAAGTCTTTCGCGTAATATCTCAGCAGCCTATTCTGAACCTAAACGCATCTCTTTGCATTTACTTCCGCCTCTGCTATGATCTACTGTTTCAATCATCCACAACTAGTGATGTTGCAGGTTGAAGCACGAGCTTACCTCGGAATAAGAAAAAGACATTGTAATGTACTGCAACTCCTTTCCAATGAGTGAATTGAGTTACTGCTAGATCCTTAATTTCTAGCTTTGTATGTTAGTCGACATGACTATTCTATGGATGTTTTGCGTATTTATTGTATTGCTTTTGCCTCTTTATTCTACTAAGAAGTAACTTACTAGTAAGTTATTACTCGCGTGAAATTAACACGTGGGAGTTGTCCTTGCCTACTAGCGCTGCGTGTTACAGGCTGCGTAATGGATTGTAATTGTGAAATGAACAGTATCATTCTGACACCCTGTATGATTGCAAAATGGAAGTTTTAATTGATTTTGTATCCAATATTCTATCAGAATAGCCTCATATATCACAGCCATTTGAAACCAGTGACCGCCATACATGCTAGAACGGGACTGATTGCGAAAAGATAGCAACTTGCGCTTACAGTGCTGGCATACACATGGAAACCATAAACAAGGTAGTATCGTGCACAACAGGACGTCACTGGAAACACAGATATATTATTTTTGTGCGTATGTGTTTTAAAATATGAGCTCCATGAAATATTTAAAATAAAGTTTTTGATACTAACCTTAAGATAACCACTCGTTCTTGTAATCGAAGAGACTCACCGTTTTTATTCTATAATGAAATAAGCACATGCTTTGCCAACCGTTCCGAAATTTATATATTTTTAAATGGTACATGTATTTTATTGCATTTAGCAACAATTCTCAGTCCTTATATGAAGGAGCAGCTCTCCTTCTGGTGGTATCCTAATGCACATTTCTATTTATGACCGAAATATTCGTATAAACAATTCCGGTCAATGTTCTAAGTTATTTCTAAGTAGGTTTGAGGTTTAGTCAGTAAGAGTCTGACACTACCAGGGATATACTTAGATGCGAGGCTTAGTGTCCATGAGGATTTGCCTTTAACCTCTGAAAAAAGAAAAATTGTGGACAACGAACGACGAACGTCGAGGGCATACGAGGACTCAATGGTGACGAACTAATTACTTCATTTCATTAACAAACCCATAAATATAGAAAACACAATAAGGTTTAAAAATGTCATCCATCATAGTTTCAAGAGCATTTTTTGAGTAGTCGGAAACTTCTGTATTGACGTTAACATCTGTAAAGCCCCAAGTAAAAATACCGTAAGAGATGATCGGTACGAAAAGGAACTTATGTGTAACAACAGACTTGTGTGTAACAATCAATTTTTCTAAATTTAGCGAATGCGAAAATCACTTCGTAACTTTTTTTAGATACAATTTCGCAAGATATCCCCCATTTAATGTCAATTATAGTTCTAAAGGTTTGGCCTTATTGCAAATTAGTTTGGGTGTATTACATATTTGTGTACTGCCAACAAAAATATTGACTTTATATTGTTAGGACACTAGTCTTGCCTTTACTAATGGCATTCCTAAATCACTTGAACAGATCATATGTGAAACTAGCGTGCTCATTATTAAATCTATCTATCTATAACGTATCGAAGACACCTGAGTGGTAAATGTAGGAATCTTGTATGATTGTGTCAAATAATTGGCAGACAATCTGAATTGAGTTGCCAAGTGAAACCGTTACATCCTACCGATATTACGACATGTTATAACGTACATTTACGGACAATACGACGTTACGTGCATTCTACATTAAATTTGTTAAAACAAGCGACTTTTTGACAAAATTAGTTGCCACTTTTGTTGGTGAGAATCTCAGATCAATTTAGAGTCAAAATGAAGCCAGGATGTGCATGAACATTTTTTCGCCACATAAAATGGGAGTAAAATTGGCTGGGTTGTAAATAATTGTTGAAAGCTTAAAGCGGACAGCCGGATAAGTACATAATAACATTCCACTTTTGTTAGCTTTTATACTCAATTCAGCGTACTCCCCATTATCTCTTTTGCATTTGGTTATTGCAACTAACCATCAGTTGTTAGCATGTCAAAGATCCGTCAGTGCTACTTAAACTATGTGGAGGGTACGAGTTAGAGTTCAATTACGCTCACAAGTGCAATCACGCTTATATAAAGATATACAGCTCTAGATAGACGTCGAGAGTTTTTTGTGTACACATGAAAAACTAGATACCATTCAAACTTTGCATTGTGAGAAAAAGGCTAAAGATGAACATTGGAAATCGAGCTTTAAGTTCAACTGGGAAACACAGTGACGAATACGCGCCTGAAGGAATATATTATCTTTAACTGACATGTTTTATAAATTAGATTGTGTTCACATTTCAAATAATTAAGAAATCGTAAACGCGCATATTAAAAAATAACCTACGCTAGGAGCGATTATATTAAAAACAGAAGTGCACTGTGGTTGGTAATAATGTTCAGAACAGTGTTGGCTAGTTGTTGAATCAACCACCGCGCCGGGTTTACAACTTTTTAGCTGTAGAAAACAATGTTAAAAAGTCTTATAAACATCATGACTAGAATAATATGATAATAAAAGTTTGTTGAATAAGCAAGTCCACCTTGTCTGACTCGCAATCATATCTAAGAACACATGAGTCTGTTTCCGTCGGGAAGACAAATTTAAACCACGGGATTGCGGGCTGACGGCGATAAGAATTAACTTCATCCGTATTTCCATTTACTGGCATTTGGCTATCAAGTGTATCTATTTTTTATCTGTTATTAGTCAATAAAAGTAGATAGTAGGATTACTACAAGCAAATGTTCATCAGCGTAGCTTTTGCCACTTTTTCATGCCGAAACTCGCTGTTCTGATGCAATGTCGTGGCTCAAAATTAGATAACCATCCGAGGCTAATCTGTCATTATCGGTTTCATTTAATAAAATTATTTTCTGTATTTATATATTCAGATGTTATCTGGCAGTGTGGTGGCGGTATATTTATACGTATCTGGTTACTAGTTTCACGTTCGTATCGCTTTACCATACATGTTGAAATTTCCTTTTGAGTGTACAGATCACAAAAATTTCTAACTTTGCTTATTTTAACCATCCTTTTTTCCATTATGCGTCCCTGGGTAAAAGGAAACAAAAACGCGTCATTTGAAAGCACAATCGTTTAACCAATTCGCAAAATAGACGTTGATGCAATCATTTTATCACTTAGCAAAAATAGATGGTACCTAGCATTGAGAGAAACAAAAATAGGAAAAACATGTCACTAAATTCTTTCGTCTCTAACGTAAATATTCTCTTTCTTCCGATACATTATTTCATCTGTTACTTTCAGTTTTAGGTCTGCACCGATGCCCGACCGATAGGAACATTATTTGATTACAATTACTGTCTGCCTAACAAGAGGTGGTTTTCCACGAGAGTACGCTTATAAAGGGAAAACAAATAAGATTGAAAATAAGGCACAGTGACTTAGTTGTAGCGAAAAGGATCGAGTTATGTCACTATTATTATTATTATTATTATTATTATTATTATTATTATTATTATTATTATTACCAACTATTTAGGGCCTACCATTATTCAGGCCGTTATTGGATTCACAGTACAAATTTATCTTATTCTCAACATTAACACTAGCACCACCGCTCTACCTCTTTCGTTCTCGTTTGCACATATCATAACGGTTGAAGCTAACTCGACCTCTTTCAAATATGTCTCTGTTATCACTAACAGTTAAATTTAGAACGAGCATCTTCTCTGCTGCAAGCGGGTGCCATACGCCTGTCGTGCAGCCTATATCTTCTTGTTCTGCGTAATAGTGGCATCGTTTTGTAAGTCGCATCGATGGAATATACTCATAGAAGCTAACATACTTGCACCGCCGAACCATATAGGCCAGCCCTGCAATAAGCAAAGTGAACGGCTAGCGACATATAATTTAACAGACGGATTCATAGCACAACTCTCATATACTACAACCATGCTTTGCTCCACTTGCTACAATGGACCACATTAGTACATTCCTTTATACGCTTCATGGGTAATACGTGAGTACATTAAGAGAGAAGTGTGATATTAGTGATCTATATCTTTTTACGTAACAATATTATAGACACTCCAGATACGGAAAACTGTAGTTTAATGGTTTGGTCGCAATAGTAACGAGCTGGCTAAGAAAATATCGGTAACTATGTGTGATAGACTAGCTAATATTTTTAGTAACGAACCAATTAGCCCACTTGAGGGTGGGTTCTTTATAACCGGAAGCGGCGAATTGTCATCGACGAAATCCCAGATACGCCAAAGTGACCGTGGATCTACAAGAAGAAGTTCTTCCTCAGGCAATATTTGCCGTCGTAGAAAGTACGAAGCAAACAGGTCATGTTCTGGATTTTCGATCCACTGCAATATATCACAATGTCAAATCTGCCCTAAATATTTTTCTTGAGCGGACTTTTCTACAAAAGCGTTACAGAGGATAACATTTCCTCCATTTGCTCATCTAATGCAAGATTGTACTTTAAAAACACAGACAGTGGCATATTGAGGGTCTGTACGTCGGCTTACTTATGATATTTCCACTAAAAGTAATATTTACCTTGTCGAGCTGTTGTCGATAAACGCTGGGGTCCCATACGAGAATGCTAATGTTGCGGTAAAGAGGCGAGTCAAAGAAATCGAATTCCGGTTTGGTCACAATTTGCGAGTTGACGACACGGTGGGTAGTTCGAGCGCCAACATCCTCGGCAAAGGCCCCTCCGGCGGGCGCGTTATTAAAACGGAGCACTGCATCGTTAGCATCTGCGTTCAAAGTAGCATTTAATACGCTTTAGCAATGGGATCCGATGATACACGCTGCACGCGATTTCACACAACATGCATCACTTGTAGTATTTAATCAATTTAACTGCCCTCGGTAGGAGGTGTTTATTATGTGGTTGGACTGAGCTTTAATTCTAGCCATATGGGGTCTTTTGAGAATGGGACTTTTAGGAAGACGGACATATATATTTATATATATATATATAAAAGAGCAAACACTTCTGTGAATCACGCACGCCATGACCTTTGTTTTTTCGATTACGAGGCACTACAGTCCTTGTCAGTTATTTATTGAAAAATTTTACACACACTATCACTTCTACAGCAAAAAAATTATTTATCACTTTTTAGAATGCGTCTTCAATTCTTGGCTTAAATTTCTGTCGTCTATGGTTGTATATGTAAATGCCCTGACCGATTTCGGCTCCCAGATGAGACTTAAGCATTGAACCAGCACTGCTAACGATGGCGCAGGTATTAAATATTTGCTGGCCAGTTTGCGGAAAATAAAGATCAGAGCCCTGAGATCGGAAGGGCTCATCTCCCCGTCGAAATATTCGAACGTCTGGAAGTTGGCACAGAGCAGAGGGGCCCGGCAGATGTGCAGGTCGCGGATGGTTTTGCCTAGATGAGTGACGTCAATTGTAATCATGTGCAAATGGACATAAGAAACGAAAAGCTAACTTTCAAATACAGATGATTATATTTTAAATAAATGTATGCTTACAAAATATTTTGGGATCCATTTTCGTTGTAAGTTTCTTTTGGGGCTACCTACCTGATCGGCACTTGATATCGGTTTTCCTTGGTGGCCTCATCGGCTGCCTGTTTGTCCAACTGAACTCTCCGAAGCTGAATGACTAACTGTTGTCGGTAAACCTGAATTGAAATATTCGTTAACCTTAATGATTAATTGATTAATTTAAACAAGTACGATTGCCAACTTGACGTTGGCTAACTTCTTTCTTTCTTCAGAATACTCTCTCAATATCAATATTCGCGAGTAATCTTATTATCTTATTCGTGTTGAACCGTGATAATGTGTTGTAGCGTTTGCAAAGTTGTCATGTTGGTTTGAATCCCATCTACAAGCACAATAAAGCAGCTATATTTTTTATGTTTTCACAGCTTGAATATTTTTTTGATCATTTAAGACATTTTATTATATAGCAGTTTCTTGTAAATATACAATTCTGGTTTATAATATTTTAATTGCATACATTTGAGCTGGGCAAAGCATATAGCAAATTATTTTAAAAATATAAAGTGCATTTGCGTCACAGTTTGCAGTTGGCTGTTTGGTGCACATACGTACAATTTTTTGACGAGAAATTATATTACTGTGTATGGTATAATATTAATATGCACCTAACGCAATTTTTTTTATTTTAAATTTAGGCTGTTCTCGTGCCAATTTTTCAATCAAGCGAAGAAACTCTTTCAATAAATTTACTTCTTAAGTATGTTTTACGCTTCAATTTACGTTACCTGTAGTCTATCCTGTATGGAGTGAGGCCTTTTAGAATCGCTTGCAGAGGACCATGAAAACACTGGACGCTGCGGGTGGGAGGCTTGTGGTAATGATTCTGATCGACGATTGAGGAAATGCCGCCATAAGAGTGTACTGTAGCCAAAAAGACCGAGAAATGTTAATAATATAAAAGTCCACAGGAAAGTGGCAAACGCGCATTTATTCATCTGACCGCCGTTCCACATTCACAATTTTACGACGCTCACTTCGCGTAGAACCCTTTAGATAACGATGGCATAGGATACCCCATTCAACAAAATATTTTCAGTATTACTTAAGGTGCAAGGCGCCACCAGAAAATTTGGAGGATGTATCCTTGGTAAAGCATCGACCTGCTACTTTTTGAATGAACTGCTTACAACCACATGTGCACCTTTTCGTATTATGTTGAGGTCTGGGAGCGGTGCAAGGTACGGAGGCCCCCTCTGGTGGACTTCGGGAGAAGTTTCTGAGAGGCGCAATCATTTCAACGAATTACTGTGGCCTGCACCAGTTTTTAGTACTTTTGAGTTTGGTACGATTTGAAGTTCGTTTGGGATGATTTGATTTCATGTGTGTTGAAATATGCTTTTGTTAATAATACGAGAGAGTCGATAATATAACACAGGGTGTTCGTGAGCACAGGGTAAGTAAACCACAGACTGTTCCTCGTTAGAACGCTGATGTACCATGAAATCCCTGTAACGACCAGTCATATATATATATATATATAGCTTTAGTTAGTTACTTTTGCAAAGGAGGCCTTCCGTGTATTCGTGGTATTCAACCGCAAGTTCTAATTATTAATATCATAATTTCAATTATAGTTAGTATCATTATTACTCTTACGTTTTAAATCGTTAGAGAAGTTTGCTCGCTGACAGCATGCATGTTGAACGTAGTTTGTAACAGATTTTTTAAACCTACGGAGCAATGGCAAAGGGATTTCACCAAGAAGTATGGAACTGGGCATACAAAGGGGAATGCGCTTGTACTAATGGGTATCAAGGGAAATAAATACATGAGCAAATCCAAAGTAGCCTGGGTTGGATACAGAGAATATTTTTTCCTGGTTTTTGTTATTATTTTGTTATGTATTATTTAGCCATAGTTACTCAGATTGGAGTTGCTAAGTGGATACTGTTATATTGAATTTTAAAATATGTTAGCGGATACCTTCCATTTTTACGGTGGTACATGTATGTAGCACCTAGGAACTGCCTTGTAATTTTCAAAAACCATTGTATCCTGTGAAGCTGTGCAGTTTTCGGGGACTTTGTAGAAGTCGGTTGCTATGTTGGAAAACAGACTGAGAAACTATTAAATATAAAATGGTGGCTTTATTATTACTGTATTAAATTGATTCGTCGCATTCAGTGCCGACAATTGTATTCCTGTGGTACCCTTCGGTATACGTAATACGTATAAGAGAAGTATTTGGTTTACTTGTTCTTTAGATTTTCTAAATTCTGAATAGTAGTACAAGCATGCGTTCTGAATACTGGTTTCCAATGTAAGTTTGTCTATTCTTTCGTTAAAATATCGGTTGCTGTGTCTTGCTTTGGAGGAGGGGCAACTTATGACACTTTTACGAAGAAATCTTGTGAAATTACGTACTATAGGAAATAGTTGATACTACCTTTATCTGGAGTAACCACAGGCTTGTTTTCAATTTAAATGGATTTAAAACAAATAGTAAATTGTTAACGGAACTGCAGTAATACAATGTTCAAATTCTCGTATCAAACATAAGATAACGTGCGATTTGGACCAATATAAGCAATGTGAAGGACAATTACGAACCTTATTATTGTACTTAGGAAGTCGTGAAGATACGGTCAATGTAGAGCATATACAATAAATTCAAATGTTTTTGACTTACTTAAAACTACATCTAGTTTTTACGGAAATAATTTCTTTGCTGATTTTCTGTTTAAGGTAAGTTGCCTGATTTCTAGTGTGGCTCTACCCCGGAAAATGTAAAATCAATATCTGAGTGTGTGGAGACTGGGCCTTTAAGGCATTAGTCTTATGAATTCCGTTGTCCGACGAACCGTCCTTTTAATAGTAGAATCCACTGCAAATGCTGCATCAAGTAACATGCTGCTTTTGACCTGCTTGAGAGCTAACACTGATGTGTAAATTGGCTGTAATCTACCGACCGGATGGAAGTCACACCTAAGGAAAATGTCCTAATCCGAATCTCTGCATTGTCTCTCAAAAATAGCATGAAGGGCATCCTTCTGTAAATTCTCATTCGTGTAAATTATCACATCATAACCTCTTTCCCAGGTACTAATTTAAGAGTCAAGTAGCGGAATAAATAGCAGAGTATATACCAAAATATAGCCTTCGGAGGGGAATATAAAGGGGCCGCGTCTTACCAAATTTCTATTCTTATTTTTTTTACCATTTGGTTTCGTTATTTCATTTATGCTATAGCGGAATCTTCTATATAAGCTGAAAGTCAGTCTGGAGCTTGTACCCTTGAATGTAGATAAGACGGCATATTATTGTTATTTGTAAACTTTAGCAGTTTGTTAATCCATGGCAAAAAATAGATAAGGGCTATGGCTTTCGTTCAGCTACTTGGAATCACTTTAAATATATGTATGCGGCGCGTACTTTGAGGGTAGCTTATTCTAAGGAAATTTCCATATTCTACAAATTTCGTTAACACTTTTTTAGTAGTAACTTTCATGAGGACGCACATTTGTGTCCCGAAACTGATAGAGTAAATGCTAGCCAATGAGGATTCTCTTGATTTCTATAACGAGTGCAAATTCAGTACATTCATCAGAAATTCAAAATTACTTTTCAAAATATACTACTATGGATAGTCATGAGGATTCAAGATAGTTAATAAGAAATTCTGCTTTTTCGGGGCCAATGGCTGCTCGCGGTGAGGTGTGCTGTAGAGTAAGGGATTCTTGCTTTTCCAATGAGCCATCTTATTGGCTGGTACTATTAACCTATAAGAGGAACTCGAAAATTCTCGAAAATTACTACATCGATTATACCTGCTATGCTAGTTTAGTAGAGTTTTTGGTTATTGGAAATTTTGTCTAGACGTATCGGACACATATTTAGTATAGTTAGATACCCACTTGTCGGTGCTGTACGGTAGCACTCCTCACACATTTTAGAAGATTAGATGTTTTTTTAGCAATGTTCTATGACAACATATCCTTATCTAATATGGCAACGCAAAGTAGTTATTTAGTTTTGGCGTCTATATGCTCGTGCAACAGCTACTTATTTGCGCAGCTGTTCGTACATCTGTATGAATTCAAGAGGTATTACGTTTATTTATAAAAATTCGATTATCTTTATTGTTCAATTGAATATCGAACACACTAGGAGATCGCTAGTCAAGAAGGAGCAAATGGAGCGCCTGCAATTCTAAGAGAACTAGGCAGTTCTATTGCTCTGCTTTGTGTTCTGACCATAGGACTTCACAGTTTAACACTATCGTCGACGAGATATTAAATTTGCACAATAATGCACACCGATTCTTCTTAGATGGTGCAGAGATCCATTGAGAAATTTTGAACACCGACTTTAGGTATAGGCAACGACAGTAAGAGAGGGGCGGGGAGAGGGGCCGCAAACGAAGGAAT
The DNA here is from genome assembly GCA_002081605.1 of Tropilaelaps mercedesae. Taxonomy (NCBI): domain Eukaryota; kingdom Metazoa; phylum Arthropoda; class Arachnida; order Mesostigmata; family Laelapidae; genus Tropilaelaps; species Tropilaelaps mercedesae. The sequence goes on from MNPL01012554.1 coordinate 21,157, forward strand.
TTGGAAAGGCAATTCATGCCTCTCAGTCATACACTGGAAGGCAGTTCGTAGTGCACACCCCAGAGATCCAGCATTTCACAAAATTGTGAGGGGAATTCAATAATCCGAAATGAGTGTACATTGGCACATTATAGAAATTATATACCGGCTAAATATGGAAAATTCTCTAACAAAACCGCATGGCAAACTTTCGACGGTCAGTAGTAATTAATGATATGTTATTGGAATAATTGTGAAGCTTAAAACAGCATTACCAGGCATCCGACGTAGTTTTTATTGGATAAGCAGAAGATCTATTAATCACATTTTTTTAACGAATCGTGTTCTCTATCTTAACAAAAATGAAAATTTAATGAAGTACTTTACAAAAAGACAATTTACAGTAATTGTTTAAGATAAGTTCTGTCTTACAAATGTTAGTTGTCACTTGAGAACTACGCTTGGGTATATAATTCTCGAAAGTAGTAGCTCTACGTTGCCGTCACTCTTCGCAATGGACGTTAGTGTTTTGTTAGCCCCGGTATAACAAAATTTTTTCGTCATACCATGATTTTTTTTAAGAAGGTGTTACTCTCTCGTATAACAAAAAATCACAGCATAATTGTGGACGACGATCCGGATTATTTTCTAATAATTTGCAGATTAATCGCAGACAACGAATTTTCAAAAAACGAATTATCATAGGGCTTAAGGGTCGTCGGCACGTATCCAGCTGCATTGTTTTTTCAAATATAATTTATTAAAATCTCATCCTTTACCGCGAGTTGCAATGGCCGGTTAGCCACTTTTCAGAGTATTGCGCATAGATTCGGACTCCTCGAATTTGACATGAAGCTTACACAAGCTGTCTCAATACAGTGTAGTGTTTCGAACTCTTTAGCCCAGTTTAGTCATATTACTTCGGCATTTTCTGTGTTCAGTATGCTTTAGTCATCCACTTCCTCGCATTCGAACTCAAGTTACCCACAGTAACGAAATTACCTTGACTCAGTTCTACAAAAAAAAGCAGCTCACCTCCCACTAATAACAAATATTTGAATGCACATTGAGCAACACCTATAGTTAGCCAAATTCATGTGACTAAATTTGCTTTGTCTGCTCGCACTTCACCTACCTCCCAAAATCTTATCTACTGAAACTTGTACTACTGAATAAAACACGTATCAATTAAAACCATGTAAATGTTAAACGTTTATGAGAAATGTTCAACACAATTCAATACAAAAGAAATAAAAATACGATTTTTTGGATACTTGAATCTTTTTCATTAGCTTTCACGCAAATGACGGTTTTTTAATTTTTTTCGGGAGCGCTTCAATCTTACTGGTGGTGTAGGGCGTGAAAAGGAAAAAATCGCCGCACCTAAGCTAGGGAAAAGTTAGCGAACAGTTGTTACATCCATGATACATAACAGTCTCGTTAAGTATATAAGGATTTTTTATGGGCCAGGCGCGACAATTTCATTTATCTAGACCTTTAAAAAAACTACGTAAGAGTCAAGACAAGCACATTTTCATACCATTCACGTCAAAATGAGTAAAAAAACTTAATATCTTAAAAATATGTGCTTTTATTTATTGTATGATAAATCGATAAGTGGTGATTCAATGGAGCTTTCCGACCACGTATTCATGTGAGTGTTACTTCGAAACAAATGATAAGGGAAATATTTCATACAAGATTGCTTCTATGTTATTGAAAAAGTTGGAATAAAATATTAATACTAAAAATAATTGCGACCAATAGCTTATGTCAAGCAAAGCCGGAAAATGTCAACTTTAATTAAATGAATTACCATAAACAGCTCAAGCGTAAGCACTTTTATAATGTTTAATATCGTGAAATATCTAACAAATACATAATGTTGGCCTAAGGATACGTGACTATATATAGCAGAATTCTATCCGTTTATTATAATGGAAATAAAAATTATTTTTTATTCTTAGCTTCTTACATTCTGTCATATATATATATATATATATATATATATATATATATA
>MNPL01012555.1:0-18578 GCA_002081605.1 Tropilaelaps mercedesae
TATATATATATATATATATATATATATAAGCCGATTATCTCGCTTTGCAAGCACATATCTTTTAAAACAATTTATGATGTTACCCATCATAAGGTAGAGCCAATCGAAAACTGCTAGCGCTAGGGGGATATAAAAAAAGCGCTACTAAGCATTAGATAGAACACATGAGAGTGGCACATAATATGTTGTTGTACCCTTTTTGCAGCAATAACAGCGCAAGTCAGCCGTGGCGTGCTCATTGCAGCTATGTCTCTATTGTTATTCCACCATCGTCCATATTCTCGATGAGCAGTCGCCTTTCTTTTATTCAAACTCTCTGTTTTTCCCGTTAGACGGCCAGTAGGGCGCGTTTGCGACTCTTTCCGGAGGCCAACGCGTGATCAGGTGTTTTCTCTCGAACAGTTGAAAGTCTCCAACTGTTTACAGTTAGAGTCTTAGACGAAACCATGAACTCAGATTCTTGGGAGCCTGAAATCGTTGAGATATAGCGATGTGGTGGCACAGACGATGGCTCGTTTTGCAAAAAAGATCGCTGTAATTACCAGTGAATTGTAATACGGATGCTTTAAGTGTTAGCATCTGGATCTCAATCATTACGTAACTCGCGACACCTATCGTTGGAAAACGCAGCGAAGAAAAGCATTCAGAGTGTCATGTACATAATTTTCCCAATATTATAGCAACAGTCACAGATTGCACATGCACGCGAGTGTTCTCGCTTGGATGATAGATATAACTTTATCTGGTTGCTGCCTGTGCATGTGGAATGATTTCGCGCAAATACTGTGAGAGGCGATTCACGCTATGAAATTGAGGTGGAAGAGCAAGTGAAAGAGATGAAAGCAATTACATTTTCTTAGATTAGATAAAATATGCTATTCCAAAATCCGTGCAGTGACCTAGTATTTAAGACGTACCTGCAATTACCGGAACACACCAAAATCTTGAATTACTATATCAATTCTTGTGGTACTTTCGTTTTTAGGGTTGCAAATGTCAACGCATTGTTTGGTGTATTAAGGAAAAGATTTATGTGCCAACTCAGAGAAAATTTACAGACAATTTATAGAATTAAAATACGAAGTAGGGTTGCAAAAAACCCCACTTTCTAAAAGATTTAGTTTCACGGGCGTTCTCACGAAAAACATTATTGCCACGTGATATGTGTTTTGAAGCACAGATAGTTCTCATAATTTATGTGAACCAGTACACGCTTATTTAATAAATCAAGTATTTAGTTCGCGTCGATTCTGAAGAAGTAGATGGCCGAGCGTCAGCTACGCTATCATTTGGAACATTTTTTCTTGTTTTGTTGCCTTGGCACGTATCCCTGTACACCCTATTTTTTTAATCGCACAACGGTTTAGATTTTGATGACCAACCCGTTTTTACAACCTTTGGTCTGGAATCTGCCCAAATGGTTCAAATGCGAGGCTTAGTAGATGCTCCAATTTAGATGATTAATTTAGGATGCCTTGCTGTTCTTAAATATAAAAGTACAAACTTTTTTTGCTCAAAATACTGCGTATTCAGTCGGGCCTGAGAGGTGTTATTGCACGGAGAGAACCTTCACCAACGTAAAATTACGGTCGACCTTTTAGATATTCATGGCCGAGCGGGAGTGACTCTAGAGCAGTATGCAGCTTTCCTGGGAGCAGCGAAATTCTCCCACCCTTTGACTAGGCCAGGAACTCCTGAGGAAGTCGCAGTTTGCATAGCATCTTTGGCCTCCGATGAAGCATCGTTCTACACAGTGTCTGAAAGTGTGGAAATCTGTAGTTTCGATGGTGGAAGAGGAGTGCTTGGGGCCCGATAAAGTTTTACTGCTCCGATGCATTCAAATGTATGCAGGCTGAAAATTCGGCCAAGTTGTACGGTTTGCAATAAATGTATCCCACTGTTAAAAACCGTGCACACAACTACGCTTTTATTAGTGAGGACATGTAGGCGAGAAAGCAGGAATCTATTTACCATATATTTAATCTTTTTCTCACAAATCATCAGAAATATTCCACACGTATATTTTTCATCACAAATATAAATAGAGACAAGCCTATCCAAATTGAAGCGAATATTTTGTGTAAGTCTGACAGTTCTTTGATCCCAAACGGAACTAACTACCTAATCTATTTAACTGCAAAACAATATAGTTTGCACGTAATGCTTCAAAAAAGAATGTATATGTATACTTGCATTAAAAAAACCACCATTTACAGTAAATGCACTGTAATATTTTAGAAATTCCCTTGTACGGAACGATATATTCGACTTGACCGCTTACTTTGTCCTCTGGATCGCCATTACCAAGTAGAATGCCTTCATCGTTGAAATGTCACATATATAAACCTGTGGAGCAGCATCAAAAAAGCGCGATGTAAAATCTCGCTCTTTCCTTGCGACGATGCCCACTTTTTGTACTCAGCTCGTTTAGAAAGTTTAAAGTTCAGTAATTTCAAGGCTCTATAATGCTTCAAAATTTTTTTTGTTAAACTCTCTTATGAGCAGTTTCATTCGGAGGACGCCACGTCAGATGGTAAGTCTTAATCATAAAATTTGATTGTAAACCTTATTATTATCATGTTTGCTACAAATTACAAATGTTTTCTACATTATCGGCGGTTTGGATATTACCTAGAACCATTGGAATTTTTGGTGAGTTATTTTACCGCTTACTATTTTGTTGTACAGGCGCCGCGAACATGAAAAAATATTGGATCTCATTTGATTGCTCACCCATCGTATGCTTAGTCAATAAGCGCTGTAATCCTTATTTGGAGCAGCAAAAGGAGATGCTAGAGAGCTAAAATTAAATTCTTGGGACTGATGCACTAACACGGTAAATAAGAACTGCACAACCATAAAACCTTATTAATACAGCAGTTAAAATTCGTAAATATTTATTCAGTAATAATGGTGATAAAAACAAAGTAAAATCATGTGCTTGTGGCCATTCGATATTAGGTTCCATAGTTTTCCTATTAATAACATGTAATATGAGTAGTGGCATACCGAACGATTTTAGGAGACATTAATCGTAATCAGTATATTCACTAAAAAACTACTTCAGAATAATGACTGCATTACTAAACAGTGCTAAAAATTGCCGTGTAGTTGTTTGGTATCGTCCGATAATTAAGTACTGTTGGGGTCATAGAAGGTCGAAACCAACACACAAAATATCTTAAAAATACTCGAGCGTTTCTTGATGTTTTATACAAACAACATATTTGCCACATGTTCGATACATATGTGTTGTTATTTTTGGTAGATCGGTACTACATAATACCATATAGCTGGTAAATGTTGGTCAATAAACAGTTCAATTTAGTTACTTGGCTCATGTTGTATGCTTTTGTCTTGAGGCATCTAAGAAAAATATAACGACTAAACTATTTTTCTCTTGGAAAATGACCTAACATTAGAGGAAACACCTTTCCGAAATATGTTAGCAACGGGTCAAATCAGCTTTAATAACAGGCGCTTGGAGCCGCCCGGCTCGCTTATGATGTCGAGCTCGGTAGCTTGGTGCATTCGTTTGCGCCTTGCGACCGAAGGAAACACGTAGGTGCACGGGCTCGATCCCCGGCGGTGCACGTTTACATTTTTATGGGGTCGTCTTACGAAGTAATGCAAAAACTGCTACCGCGGACGTTGTTGTTGGCTGTGTGTTGGCTGATGGTCAGCTCTAAAAATATTAGCTCGCTTATTAAGGTTTTGTAAACAAACACTATGTTTCTTCTGCTAGATGGCAAACGAGGCGCGTTTGCGGCTCTCACCAGAAGCGAACGCGTAACCAGGTGTTTTCTCTTAAATAGTTGAAATTTTTCAGTTGTTCGCGCTTATTCTTTTAAACGCAGAGAAGGAGCGCAAGGAATTCTGTGTTTTGCCTACCTTCCAACATCGCTTTCGTAGATATATAGCAAAGAATGAGAAGTCTTACCTGGTTTGTGACTGCTGTATGATTGTGACACGAAAATCGGCCGGCGTTATTATTGATATCGGTAGGACTTGCGTATGTGACAATTGGTTGCGACGTAATCAGTGCAAAAAGCCTTCTATAGTGCAACCCATTGTCGGCTATTATTTTAGACTACTTGATCTCCTCTTTCCGTCTGTTGAATAACGTTGCTGCCCGCTGCACAACGGCGTGGCGACAGAGACGATGGCTCGCTTTGCAGGAAAGGTCGCTGTAATTACCGGTGAGTTGTGACAGGAACATTTGTAAGTACATTATAAGAGTTAGTATCTGGATCTTACTGGATGTCATACCGACAAGCACAGGTTGCACATGCGCGTGACCATAGGCCGCACGCACAATACAGAGAGGTAGATTGGTGTTAATCGTAAAATTTCGTGCGTAAATTCGCTAGATACAAACTGTGAGAAATGACTAACGCTATGAAATTGAGGTGGAAACGAAACAATGTATCCCTGATTTTGTGCGCGGTTCCTGATTACCGTAACAAACTAAAGTTTCGAACTACTAGATTAACCTTTGCGATAAGTTAGTCCTTAGGGTTGCAGAGGTCAATGTATTATTTGGCGTAGTAATAAAAAAAAATTGTGTGTCGAACTCAGGGTTCGTAGGCAGTTCGTAGGATTAAAATATGAAGTAGGATTGCAAAAAACTCTACTTTCTAAATTTCACGCGTTCTTATTAAAATAAGGTATATTATGAATTCTTCTGTGACCTTTAAAACGCACACAGTTCTCATAATCTAGCCCGAATTATACCAGTTTTGCAAATCAAAGGAAAATCAATTTGACGTTTATCTTTAGTGTACGAATAGGATTAGTATTTAATTGGCATCTTTCAGGAGCCTCGTCCGGCATCGGGTATGGCACGGCAGTGCGCTTTGCCAAGGAGGGCGCCACCCTGGCTTTGACTGGGCGTAATGCCGAAGCACTCGTAAAGTTGGTGACTGAATGCACTGAGGCGGGTCTACCTCAGGAGAAAATTCACACTATTCAGGGTGACATTTCAGAGGAGGGCACTAGGGAAAAAATCATTAGAGAGACAGTCGGAAAATTTGGTCGAATCGACATCCTCGTCAATAATGCTGGTAAGCACGAGAAAATCATTTCTGCGCACTGTTCTGTATTTCTGCGCCGTTAGAGCAAGTTATTAGCAACATCATATAACCGTTATTTGCGCATAGTTTGATCTTGTTTGCGGTGGCGACAATTACCAAGATACTCGAGATTTATTACAACTTGAACGTATCATATTAATACTGTATTTTATTATTTACGATTATGCCATAGTTATTGTTAAATGAAACTTCAGGTGTCATCACACTAAACACGTGCGAAAAAACAAAAATGTCTGCTTATGACGCCATGATGAACGTGAACGTAAAAGCGCCGTTTCACCTAACACAGCTGGCTATACCACACCTCCGAAGAAGCCGCGGCAATGTTGTGAACGTTTCATCGGTGAACGGAATTCGTTCATTTGCCGGTGTATGCGCGTACAACATGAGCAAGGCCGCTCTTGATCAGTTCACAAAAAGCCTTGCCCTTGAGTTGGCCGCTGATGGGATAAGAGTTAATTCTGTCAACCCCGGCGTAATCGCTACAGGTACAGTTTCCCTATCGTGTGTGGTTTTGCAGACCCTTCCAGCATTACTGTGCGTTGTAGTAGCTAAACATGATTTTCCTTATTATTCGATACTATGTGATACTGTGGGTGCTAGTGCCTACGTGATGCTATGGGTGCTAGTACCTATGTGATACTATGGGTACTTGTACCTATCTGATGCTCACGCATCACATAGGTACAAGTACCCATAGTACCACATAGGTATATGTAGACGGTAAGTAAGGATTTTCGGTAATACTTAGTTGAGTCGATAGATATTTTTTAAATTTTATTAGTAAGTCTACAAACTGTTTCAATAATAATGTCGCTAAAACTCTTGTTTGCGCAACGCATAAATTTACCTTAAGTTGATTCTGGAAAGTAGGTGGCCGAACGTCAGTTGCGCTACCGCTTGGAACCAAGATGCTTTTTTGTTTCTTTGCCTTGGCAGGTGTCCCTGTATATACTGTTTTTCCGAAGGTCACCCAACAGTTTATGACCTGAGAGGTTTTCATACATGGAGAGAACTTTATTAATGTAGAACCACGGGTTTTCAGATCTTCAGCGCCGAGCTGGACTGACTGCAGAACAATATGCAGCTTTCCTGGAGGCGTCAAAGCGCTCCCATCCCTTGGGTCGACCAGGAACTCCCGAGGAAGTCGCAGCTTGCATAGCATTTTTGGCCTCCGATGAGGCATCGTTCTGCACAGGAAATTTGCACAGTGTCGATGGTGGAAGAGGAGTACTTGGAGTCCGATAAAATTCATTGCTCTGATGCATTCATTGCGTAGCGATGCAGGCTATGCGGGAATGAAATATGTAGGCCGAAAACTCGGCCAAGTAATACGGTTTATAATGGGTGAATCCTTAAAGCTTGTTCGCAGCTATGCGTCTATTAATGAGAACATGTACGCGAGAAAGCACGAATCTATCTTACCATGCGTCTAATCTACTGGCTGATCTTAACAAATATAAAGACAAACTTCTCCAAATTAAAGGCGGACTTTTGTGAGTTGGCAGCCCTTTAAATTCCAGATACAAACCTGCTATAAAATAGAACCAAAGCGAAATATATTTAGGATTCTAGCCATAATTCGAAGCATAGACCTACAAATAAAATGTGCATCTATTTTACCCGATTGCATTCTACTTCTGCCAATATATATAAATCAACTTTGCCAAATGGTTTGAATTTTGACAAACTCAATCCGTCGCCTATCTTCTGCTTGCTAAGCCTTCGGATTTAAAAGTAGCGTGCTAAGCAAAAGAGTAGGAACGTGTATATACTTCACTGCTAAGTGAAGTTTTTTCAAACTTTGTTGTGAGCAGTTTTAGTTGTAATGAGTCATGCCAGATGAGGTCTTAATAATCTTGAAATTAACTTATTGTAAACCATATTATTTCTTTAACTCGTTGCACCTACATTTTGCCGAATGGTTGCAGAGACGACGGATATATAACCTAACGCTAACAAAGCAAGTTCCTCTCTAGTTTACATAAATTGCACACGAGCTGGAGAATTTCCACAAATAGCCATTAAAAGCCTTGGAAGTCTTAGGTTGTGTTAGAGATGACTACTCACATTTTGGCAAGGCTTGTCGATGGATCCAAAGGTACAATTGGCGACAAATTTTAACACATTCAAAAGGCTATGCACTCAACTTCTTTGAGCAATAAACTAGTTAATTCGGTCCATAGCGTAATTCTAGACGCGTTGTTTATCAAACCTTCATTGGCTTTTCAAATATGTACACTGGAATGTTCGTCCGCTATTAAATTTCCTCTGAGATAATAACTGAGTACCATTACTATTCTAATCACCACGGAAACTTAGTCGCGTATTCCTGTTCATGACTGTAAGTTACTGCTTCATAGCAATGGCCTTCGTTTATTATCGAGACAAAAGCTGTACCTGTGAAGAACCTTTAAAATTCTGCCATGCTAATCTCGGTATAGACTGAAATTATGCGGTCACATTGAGGTACGCTCATTACAGTGGACGTTAAAATAGTTGTGTAATAAACCACAGAACGTGACCAATATGTATAATATATATGTGCAACACAGATTGTAAATAAAATCAAAGTTGTTCCACTAAAATATAACGTTACTTCTAATGTAACTACCCTGGTTGCGACGGCCTTGGTTAAGTCTCTGAAAATTAGATTTCATGGCTGCTATGAAGACGGACCTGTGTTGCAACGACGGATGTTTTTTATTTACGGTATTTTTTGTATAGTTGAATGTAAAAAATTACTACAGAATTCAATTAGCGCGGTACTGGCAGCTGATGTAAGAACAATAAAATTTTTTGTCTATGCAGTTGTATCGTATAGTCAAAATGGTTTTCTATATACCTGAAATGACTTCAGTTAAGCGTAATCCTAAATCTTCTCTCAAACTTCGACAAACGTAACGGACATTTTTAATCGTTCAATTTCATCTGCAACACAATACCCCGTTTCATTACTAAAGAAACTGAATTCCATATTCTTTTGTTTAATGGCTTAACAGACTAGTTATGCAGAAAGTATTTATACTGCTTAAGATTCTAGCCCTCATACTTAAAGATAAATATCCATACATCTGAAAGAGTCCGACAGTGTGGAGAGAAGATTCCATACAGAACAGTGTGCCATTTGAGCCTCTGATTTTTCCTTGGATTAGAGAAGCTCAATATGACAGGTTCATTTCTAATAGTTTGGTCCAATGATCTGCGGAGCATTGGAACGATAAGCGCATTAAAACGCCCAAGCAAAATTCTTGAATTCTTGAATATAAATAACACCTGTTAAAACAAATCATATCATGCACATTCCTATACTCCCCTTGGAATCCAATTGAATTGTGTTAGTGTTATATATTGTTTGTAATCAAGTGCAAATCTTATCTAGTGGTCATATACATAAACGTTGCAAATTTTCTAAATAGGATGCCTGTGATCGGCGCATTTGTTGTGCATAAATGGAATTTAGAGCGTTATTTTTTCATTTAATAAAAACACTCAGTATTTTTTGAGTAGCTTGGAGTGTTGCGTTCAGTACATATTTATACAATAATATTTACAATATTTCCAAACTTAGCATTGCATTGATTATGATGCGTATACGAATTGCCTAGGCTATATTGGATAAATAAAATAAGATAGATCAATTACTTATCGAAAAAGCAACACAAGAGTTCTGAATATAGTAAAAGTATAAAGAATACTCAAAATAGAATGAAATTTTAAATTTATAGGTCACAGTCCAGAACTACGACAGGCTGCGCTCATTTACCACCTGTCTGCCCCTGTCATTTCTGAACTACCGATGTTGTACCGGTGCATCCATTGAACTTTACTGAGAGAACATTTAAAACATAATGCATCCTTGTCTAAAAGGCACGGAATTGACCACTGTCGCCAAAAAACCAGTTGCGAAATTTTATTGGGTGTTGGTTAGTCTATATTCATGCACGTGTATAAACGACTGGTGCCTAAGTACTGATGTGAATAATGACTGACGTAGCTATTACGTCGTAAATTACCCAGTTTCTAAACTGACATTGCGCTCAATCTTGATGCAACAACTGAACGATATTGTCGTATTCTCGCTGTTTTTCCGCTTGCTCGAGTTTGGTGTTCTGCAATACGGACTGGAACCTCTGACGCAGTGCCATGTTCTCAATTCCTGCTATCTCTTCCTCCTGCGCACGACGCAGATCCTGTAGATGCAAGGGAAAGGTTTTGCACACATATCCGCTTAACTCTTAAAATATATTCTTTGTGTAATTCACACAGGCGTTGTTCGTAGTCGATTGAAATGCACGTTTTGAGAATACCAAACCTACTACTGCATAAGCTTGGGCTCTGTGTAATTCTTACTGCGTGTGAGTGTTCAATAATGCTTGTGGGATGATTTGTATCTTAAAAATACGAGAGACACACATTTACTCGGCAATAGAGCGGAAGAATATAAATACTTGCGTATACTAACCGCTAGTCTGGCGATCTCCCGTTCTAGTTCGGAGAGCCTTTCCAAGAGTCCCGTGTTCTGCGAAACGTCATCTTCTTTGGCAAAATCAGTCTCAAGAGCTCGTGCGGCTTCGGCTTCCTCTTCGTAGCCACGTTCTGACGTCGAGGGATCAGCCATCGACATGTTACTTTCTTCGCCACCCATATGCTCGCCATCGATCAAACCTACCAAATATTGCAACAGAAAAATAAGCAATATAGAATATTAACTAGTATTAAGACGCAACAAATTTTCTCGGTCAATCTATTTGTACAACAAATAGATTGACCGAGCACCAGTAACTAAGCTGGCTAAATCCTGATTAGCGAAAGTGTCTTTACCTATAGGCCTACAGACAATACACATGAAGGTGTTTTTCCTTTCATTTCTATTGTTTTATGCGGACAGTGTCATTATTTCGCTACCTTTTCCCTGCCAATTGCACTCACCTTGCGAGAATTCAGTGACAAAATCTTTCGCGTTATCGTCATTGTCATCTCCACCTCCTCCCTGCAGCAACGAGCTCTTGTGGGCTCGAGCACTCGTTCCAGCGCCGTTCAAAAGTGATGACTTCTTCTTTGATGGGCTTCGCGAATCATCTGTCGAATCGACGTTAACATTGAGAAGTCCCTCAGCATCAGCCAGCTCATCACCATCATCGTCACCATCACCATCTGCATCACCATCGGGATCTTTATCCAACACCGGATTGTCGTTATCCTCGTCCGAAGATGAAAGTGGCTCGCCGAAGAGATCGTGCTCACCTACGTCTAGCATGCCGTCGCCTCCACGACCTTCACCTTCAAGACCGCTGGGCCCTAACGTGCAAACGGTTGTAAAACATACGGCAAAGATATTAGCAAGACCTGCAAACTTCAATTACTTGTTTGGCGCTGGTTACTTCAGGGCTTTGGCATCATTTTAAATCGTCATATTTTCTACAAAATGTTTTACCACTTAGCTATAAGTGGTTTAGGGTGTGTGTGTAACATGGACAGATCTATTACACAAACAGACGTGCTGTTTTTAGTAAAATTAACATATAAGCCACCAAAAATAATATAGTCCCAAAAACAGATGCGAGAAGCTATTCGAAGGGCTTACAAATATGTAGTACAATTATCTTATTCTAGTCGGTTCAATTGTAACATCGGCAGATTCTACCAGATAACTAAGTGTACTCTACGGTCACTACTAAAATGGAGATCAGGAAGTGAAAGAGTCCTGTACCCTTCGCTAATTACGTTGCCTAACCGGCAAGCATCGCTAAGTCAAGCAGCAAGCTTTCACCAACTGGGAACTGTTTTACAGCTGCCAATAACTGAAATTTCACAGCGCCACCTTTCATCTAATAATAAAAAAAATGCAACCACGTCTGACGCGTATAATATCGTTTGTAAACATAACAATTCAAAATAAATACCTACCGGCACTGTGGTCCCTTCCGGGATGATTGGTAACTTGAATTGCTCCACTGATATCGGTTTTCATCTCATCGTCTGCACGAATTACCTCATACCGCACGCTTTCGGCTTCATTGTCCTACAATAATCATATTATTCTCGATAAGTTATCACTAGAACAATAAAACAGCAACTAATGTTCGTTGAATACAATATGTATGCCGCGAGCTAAAGAGAACAATGTGCCGTGTTCGCGAGCTTTGAATTGTTTCTTGTAGTTATCAGTCCATCCATGAGTATCGGCATAGGTATATCCTAAGAATGTATCACCTGCCTCGCGAAACAGACGCTTTACTTCCTTTTCGATTTCTGGAAAATCGATATATTTCTTCTTGAGGGTTTTTCGGAAACGTCTCTTTCGTACGTTTTTAAGTGGTGGCGTGACCCCGTGTGGGTATAAATACTTTTTTGCCAGCGCATCCTTCCGTTTACGCATCGGAGCCTCGTCTTCGGATTTTGGTTCTTCACCTGTCAACATTCGCAAACAGTAGAATGCGTAAAGCCTATTCTACAGCCAAGAACGCTCCAAGCGACCAGAAAGATATCGCTGGATATTCTTGACTTACGGTGGTTCATAGAGAGACACATGACCTAACAAAAGATTTCCGATAATAGACTAGCGATGCTCGATGATCCGCATGAAATTGTGGAGGAGCATTTATATGTACTACCACAAGAATAAGTATTGATAACAGTCGCAGCTAATTCTAGAACAATATCCGGCTATATATATCGCTGTCTAGTCCCACTTACATAGTATTAATTAATTATAACTAGCTTTAGGGCATATGAATAAGTAAATCTAATAATTGATAGAATTCATACTCATTGAATATTTTCATTGTCTTCAACCGAAGAAGCTGCATGTATAAAGTTTCTCACGCTCATTCAGACCTAGAGGATTTGACTAGAGTGCTCATAAACAGCCTACGCCAATACCATACCAGGTTCGTAGCAGATCATAATTTGCGAGACATCGGCTGTCTTGTAAAAGGTCTTCCTGTCGAGCGTCTTGTGAGATTCAATTACGCAGGGGAGGTCATATACTCGCGACGGAAGATGCCACGCGTCAAATCTATGCGAAACATTGAACATATGGTGAACGGATACAACGAGACGTTACACTTGATTAAAACTTTGAAAGAATAAGATTATATAATGTCAACTGTATAGTAGTATATCGCGAATGAAGTGTGAATGAAGATGGTCAATCACTAACCGGACAAGCCCGGTTCGATTAGTGGACTCCAGAGAGATAGCAAGGCGTTCTTTCAAATTAGAGTTGCCCTGACGCACGGCTTCACGAAGATCTCCCGCTGCTGGTATGGGAACCCGTAAAATGAACTGCGACTCCAGCTCAAAACCATCGCCAGCGCTTTTTTTAGATACAGTGGCGCCGGGACCTGAAAACACATTACTTCGGCTTGTTTAACATGTATTATGTGTATCATAAAAGAGCGTCCAATAACACTGCTATACATATATGATGGACTTCACTTTGATCCATATACAAAAAACCTCGGGTTTTGTAATGTATAGGTTGCTGGGCTGCTTTAGGAAATATCCTTATGTTTGAGAAATAATATATAAAATAATTCAGGGTACGTCACAGATCTTTGTAGTCGTTTACAAACAACTACCACTAATTGAATTGTAGGAATATCACTGTTAGATATTAGCATGCCAAAGTCGCTGTACAAATAATCGCAACTTTAATGCACTCAACTGTACTCATTTGCTACTCCATTTCCAACCACTGTTTGGAAAAAGTCTGTGCGTTACCTACGAGAAAGTTTCAACAAACCTGTCATTGCTGCTTAGATGGAGTTCCGTTTGTTGCAGTTCGAAGGAAACGTAACAAAAAAACAGCACGATATCGGCACTAAATGAACTGTCAGGTAAAGTTGATAAGCCGTTCACGGCACAGAAGTCTGTTTACTGTTTAAGATTTGCTCTTGTCGATTTTTCCAGCATTTCTTGAATCTAACTGGTTGCACTATATATCAACCAAATCGTATCATTCGAACCGATAGGAACAAGCTCATAAAATGATTAAAAGTCACGGCGCGGTTGCGATGTCGTTGCATTGTCGAAGGATCGTGTTTACTAGTTTACGTACTTTAGTTACACTCGACTATTATATGTTCCAAAGGTACACTTCGATCCTGCGATTCGTTCTATCAGCCTGCCTTTCTCGGCTGCCCCTCGCGGGCAGAAAGTAAATAACTATGCGTTCATTTCGCGATGGGTCCTGGCGGCAAATTTAAATAGTCACGTTCGAAACCCGGTTGCCCGAATTACCGCAAATGCGGCAAAACGTCTTTGGTGCAAATGTTATTTCCTGTAATTTGGAATCAGCAAAAATGGTTATTTCGGTTAGTCTACACCAAGCAGCTGCAGCAAATATGAGGCGGTGAGGATTGATTCAAGCCAGGCCAGAAGCATTAATGATTGTTTTGAGATTGAAATTTTTTGCTTTAGCTAAGTGCCAGAAATTGAAACTGCAAGCAAGACGCGCGGAAAAATGAATCATCTAATATATAAACGTGGCAATGGTAAGTATACCGATGGCAATAGTAGTTTCCGGTAGTAAACAATTTTGTGCAGTTTAATTGAAGGTAGCATGGTTGTGGGCTACCTGCGAGTTTTGTCTAGAATCGCACACATTAACTTTTAGCTTTAGGCACGCATGACTGCTTCCCCTGCTTGAGGATAAGAAGGAACTTTAAGCTCTCTAAATTTAGTATTCATCCTTTTTCTTTAGGGTAGTTTTTACTCGAAAGCGGGAATAGAATTTCTCTTCTAGGTTTTCTTTTCTCAGACTTAAACAATGTGTCAAAATAACATAATGTTTTTGGAATCTATCATAGAATTTGTCCTTTTATGAACTGCGATTCCGATTCCTCTATTTAATGACATTTTGGGTGGTCTGTTTGAGGTTTGGCATCCATTGTTAGAACAGTGCTGCCTTGAGTTGCAGTTCGTCATGTCAGTCCGGTTCGCAAAGCTTGCCGTAATCATGCCGTATTTATTCGTAGAAACTGCTCAATATGGTTACCTTGATATAATCCCATTTTGTTATTAGGATTAGAAGGATTTGTTTGTTTGTTGGTGGGTTTAAGAAATCTAGTTTTAAACTTTTAGATTACTTAAATGTGGTAAGAATCTGTCCGCTTGCACCAAGTTCGGCCGTGAGCTCTCTTAAAAGAGAGTAATTTTTTTTGTTCTATACATTTGAACGCCCGGCACAAAAAGCAGTTGGAATAGTTACATCATCACTTATTACTGTTTCCGACAATGACTGGTTGTGATAGAGGCGATGTTTATATGTGAAGACATGTCTGTGTTATGTAGGCTTGTGTCTTCTATTGGGTTAAATAGATTCAGATGATGATGAAGACCGGCCTCGAGCAGCGCTTCCGTTCGACGCCATAGGAGAACCTGCTGACGAGTCGCAGGCTCCTACAACGGGCAATGAATATTTGCGCAGGGTTCACAAGGAAGCCATGGAGTGTCCTCAGGTAAAGAGAAGAAAAATAAGAATCGAGTCTAGGTGATTGGCTGGTAGTTGGCTGGTTTGGCTTGTTTTTGTCGTTTTATAATTCAAAACTTATCAAATGAGGTGTGCCTGCTTTGCGTCCAAAACGGGGTGGCAAACAGGAATGACCTTGAGTAAAATAAATAAATTAAATCGTATTTTTTAATTGGAAGCCAGTAATCAAGAATTGAATTATCAGAGCAACATTTTATCTAAAATACACAATACTATTTTCATAATTTTTAATTTATTTTTGAGTAAATAATTGCCAAGTTGATTTCTTTTACATATAAACTTTCGTATTCAAGTAGCCATAGGTATTATGAAGCCGTAGGACATCGCCTTTAAAAGATATGCAAAGAAATATTGATTAAAAATAAATACAAACTGTTGATTTAATGCGAACAGTTATTTATTAAAAAGTAACATTATATTCTCTTTCATGGAAAGCTTCATAATCGAGCGATTCGTTTTCATTTATAGCTGCGTCTTTTATGTTTCATTGGAATCCTCGTGTCCAACTGATTCACATAACAAAAAAAATCTAAAAGACTTAGGGATTTATTGCACCGTTGTGTATCTAATTAAACGAACTTGTTGACAAAACAACATATCTTTTCTGAGTTTATAACCTGTCAATAGAAAAATGTATTCGCTTTATTAGACCCAGCGTTTGGAACCACTAACAGTTTCGTATCTACACCCACAGATCCATTGAATTGTTTCAGGTCGTTGTTGCTTCAATCAGTCCCTCAAAACTTTGCCCTGTCTCAACGGTAGTCTCGATGAATTTCCCTGCGCCTGAAAAGCTACCACCTCCGCAGGGTTTCGAACCGTCTTTGGATTGGCAACTCGATCAAGTTTTTCGATTTTCTGAGGTGCGCCGGAAATTCGCATTGGAGAAGCAGCAGCTTACAGCGCAGGTCGGCTCAAAAGGCAGATTGATACGGGATTTGGACGGAGTTGTGAGTGCAGAAGAATGGGGCGAAAAAATTGAGAACGAGTCGAGCAAACCGCTTGTTAGTGTGGTGGCATCCATACCTGGTGCGAAAATCCTTCAGCTAATAGGTGGGTATATTCAGGTGTTGGTCTCTTGCGGTACGAGTTAGTTCTCTCGTACAAGTTGTAATTTTTAAAAGTAGATTCAATTAATTTAGCTTCTACATGGCCGAACTTATTTTATGGGCCGCAAGGCAATCGCAAGACGCCTTTCCAAGTGTGGATCGTAAGTGTGCCGTATGTAACATTGCGGTAAAAATGTACATTATATCTTTTGTATAGTTACACGTTTTACGTGAAAGTTCGAAGATTTTCAAGTACTTGCTTCGAGTACCTTATAGCAGGGCGGTCCGCTCCCATGCTTATTCTAGCTTACAGTCCAAGCTGTATTAATCGGTTCAGAAACATGTCGATCGTTTTACCATTGTATAATAGAATCTCTCTGTTTACATTTGCGGATCTGTCAATCTTTAATTCGGGTTAACAACTATTCACAGGGTGGCACGCTGATTTAATTGAGAGAAAATTCTCGGCGCACCAGGGCCGGTGGCTGTACGCACTCCTGGTGGCTTTAGAGAAGCCACTGTCGCCTGAGGCATGTGACTCGATTCGGGCCTTGGCCAGAGCTGCTTCCAGAGCTCGCCTGGCCTTTGGGGAGCACAGTGCTATTCTCGCAGAGGATGACAATCAGGGGCTAACGGCGCAAAAAGAAAACATGACTGCACTAAACCTCATTATTTGTCTCGTCAGCAGATATTTCTCACAGACTGATTTAGCTGATTGAATAAAGAGAAGATTTTTTACACTTTTTAATGGTGTCCGCCATGTTGATAATTCATTTTCTTATTCAAGGATTGACACTGCCAAAGTGAAGATCCTTTGTTTAATATTTCACTGCAAGTGTGGCAAAGGTACATGCAGCATGAATTGTAAGCACTTTCAATCTTCTAATATGTTCTACACAAAGTACGGTCAACCGATGTCGGCATTTGGATTTGGAATTGAACTTGATATACACCCAGTAATTGGGCATCTACAGAGTTGACCACAGAAATGGGACTAAGTGATGTTTTCTAACTTTTTCAATGGGATAAATTTAATGTCATTTTGTAGGGGTAATCAGATAATTTAGGTTAAGCCTGTCCAAAACCGTCCTTACTACGTGCTAGAATGATAAACTTGCTTTTAGGACGCCTATTCCTATGGCAATGGTCATTGAGCGGGAGGTTCAGTAATTTCTCAAACTTTGAAAAATGATTAACTGACGGGAATACAGTTCTGTCTATCCCAGGATTCCCAGCTCTGACGTAAGGTTGCGGTCTATTTGCTCAAGGTTATTCACAGACTCAAACGAAAAAATCAAGAATAAAAAGATTTTTGAATACCTCAGTTTGTGACAACAGCAAAAATACATATGGCAATCTTCAAGTTTAAGAGCTTTAATAAGGTTCTATTAAACTTTGATTTGCATGATACGTTCTGATCGCAACATTGCGTATTAGAGTGCTTTTTGGTCATACAGAGAAGCGGTTTCCATGAGTGGAATTTCTCTCAATAAAAGTTCTTTGAGCTTTTTGGGCTCTTTGAGTGAACGCCATCAACTAATATAAGCTAATTCTATTCATCTGTTTCCACGAACATTCGTTAAATGTATGATTGGGTAAGCCCACTATCGGCACCCCTTTCGTAAAATAGTTTTGGTGCACCGACACACATCATTCTAAGCTGATTTTGAGTGTTGTTCTGCAGAGCGTAAGCAAAAGTTACCTTCTATCTTTCGAAATTCTTTACTGTGAGATAATCTATATCTTAAGTTATTGGTGCGATATTAAAGTCTTACGAACAAGTGAAGTGGCCCTTTTAGTTGACAGACCAACTTCTGCGAGTTCTACGTTAGTGGCTGGCCGAGCAACGCGGTGTACGGTACCATGTGGAGGCTGTCGCTAGTGATGTATGGAAGAGGAGCAAGCCTGCCATCAGGATTGCCTATGAGCGGCTCGGAAGAAGACGGCTGGCTGTCGGCTCTACAATAGGAATAATAGGAATAATAGGAATCTCGTCAAGCACTTCGCCTTTACAGTTTTGATGTGAGCAACATGCTAAGCCAACGCCGAACGAAATTATTTCTAACGTTCACACTGAAATAGGGATAATGCTACAGTCAGATGAAGGAGCAGATATTGTTGAATTATCTGATCACACCAGCACTAGAAGCCTAAGAACTTCTTTGCTGATTCTTCTTTGCTGTAAAACTAAAAATTAGGTTTTATGAAGCGCAATAGTATTCATTTTGGAGAGTCTCAGCTTCATAATGTACGTGCTCGAGTGAAAAAATCGCCTTTCGGTTCACACAAATTATTTTTTAAACTCTTTAAATAGACTTTTAATCATCTTGTAATATCGCATAAGAGTGTAGGACGGGAAGTGAGCCTCCAGGTTGGCTAATGAACAGACGCGCCATGCAAATGTGCCTGTTATTCAGAATTACAGTAATTTTTTTCAGCAGGTAGAAATTCCTCTGAAACTTTTACGTTAAGATCGGTGCGATTAGTTCGATTAGCCACCGTACTGTTGTTTATAGAGTTTGAGCCAGCGATGCTTGTTAAGAAACATCCATTGCCGTCCAATGATTATTTCTCTGTTCAATGTCTGGCAAAGATCAAATATCTGCTGCCATTTAAAAGAAATTAACGAGAGGTGTCTATAACGCGATTGAAATAGAAAGCAACGTCTTATATAACTGTAAAGGCATTGTCTGAAAGATGTGCCTCTTCGCCCTTTACAAAACGTAGACCAGGAGCGTCATTAAAACAATGAATGAGGTTGGACATACAAACTCACATAAAGACTACACGTTCTAATACGTATTTTTTGCGCTTTAGGAAGTACACGTCGCTTCGTAGTGCTCTTTCAGAATTTATATTGCCTTTGATTAACATTTGGCACACTATTGCAACTTCCTGCAGAATTTCGAACCGCAGCTCTAATGAAATCTTTGAGGT
>MNPL01012558.1:915-38159 GCA_002081605.1 Tropilaelaps mercedesae
AAGACAAATAAAATTTATGAAAGGATCCATCGGCTTGAATGAAAATGGAGTATCACTAATAATATTTTAACAAATCGATACCACGCTGGGTGACGTGGATAGCCCAATAATACATCACATATCGATCTGTGAAGGAATGTTGATGTAACGGCAGAAACTTCTAAGCTGATGCATATTATAGATGATATTTTTCATTTCAATTATACGCGGCTGACCAGCAGAGAATAAACTCAGGCTAAAAACTATATGTATTGTTTACAAAGAAAACATCGTGGGCGCACACATACACACTATTCGCTATAGATTCGAATTACAAACGGACGAAATGACGTGATCTTTTAGTATGAATCCAACTTGGGAGAAATTATAGAAATAAATAGATGCTTGATAAGTGAAACATGATCAAATCTTAGAATCAAAAATAATCAAATTCGATAATTAAAAATAATACGTTAATATACGTTAAAATAAATGTTAGTGTTTCTAAATTCGCTAAGTTTTAGCCGCGAATCAACAAGCTTCTGCATCAGACATTGTTGACGGATAAAACCCGCATAACACCGCTTTACCCCTTCAGCAAAATGGACAAGTAAGCGTCATAACTTATGCTTGTACAAAAGAACAGCTGGCAATATGCTTGGTTTGCTTGATTCCACCAGAGGTTCCACCAGTTTGAGAAACATCACAAGTCTCGGTAAATTTGCGCAAGTGTTCTTAACCTAGTTTGTTCCTCGATAATTGTTTACGTTATTAACTTCAAAATAATGACCTGCCTTGCAGTGACTATTGATTGCGCAGAAGCGATTAAGAAATATAACGTCGGCATCAAGTGCGCAACCATCACCCCTGACGAGGCACGCGTCAAGGAGTTTAATTTGAAAAAAATGTGGAAATCCCCTAATGGAACTATCCGTAATATCCTCGGTGGAACCGTGTTCAGGTTGGTCTCGTTTTCATCGTTGGACTACAGTGGAGTAAACGGAAGTACACGTTACCGTAAAAATCCAGATAGAAGACAGTTTTCCTGTGTGCAGCCATTTTCATCTACCGAAAAGTATGCGTCTACTTCTTGAAATGCACCAGTAAATGCTGAGGAAATCACTGTGATCTTTAGATTGTCGAGAGAGCCGGTGTAAAAATAACGCCATGAATTGAGAAGCTGTGGTGGCCTCCAATTCTAATTTGCACAGAGGACGTATAAAAATCCACGTTCTTGTGTTACCATTGACGTAGTTAGTTTGTTAATTATGGCTTACAGCCATAATTGCAATTTGTAATGACTGCAAATCGTGGCGAAATGGAGACAAATTATGTACAAATTAATCTTATTCACAGGGAGGCGATTATTTGTTCAAACGTCCCCCGTCTAGTACCCGGCTGGCAGAAACCCATTGTTGTAGGGCGTCACGCCTTTGGAGATCAGTACAGGGCCACCGATTTTGTTGTGCCCGGTGATGGCAAGTTGCAAATTACCTTCACCGCCAAGGATGGTCAGGTGAGAAAAGCCAATAATGTAAAAATAATGATTTTCACGTACAGCCACTTTCTCAGCCGGTCCCGCTATAAGTTTATGGCAACGCTGAATCAGATAACGTTTAATCGACATGTGTTGTGAAACAGGTTATCTCACACGAGGTCTACGAGTTTGCCGGCACTGGCGGAATAGCAATGGCTATGTACAACACAGATCAGAGCATTCGCGAGTTCGCGCATTCCTCGATGGAGTACGCCCTCAACAGGAAGTTGCCTCTGTACTTGTCGACCAAGAACACGATTCTTAAAAAATACGACGGACGCTTCAAGGAAATTTTCCAGGAGATTTATGACACGGTACGATGATATCCATAAAAATGAGTCGGTGGAGTACCTATAGCTGCTCGCAGAGATTTATGTTGTTTCCGATATTTCGATTTGCATTTGCATATGATAACCACCACAGCCAATATACTAATTTACGGAAACACAAAATGTGAAAATTCGGTTATTATCTAATATAGGAGTTCAAGACGAAGTTCGAAGCGGCCGGCGTGTGGTATGAACATCGGTTGATCGATGACATGGTCGCATATTGCATGAAGTCCGACGGTGGCTTCGTGTGGGCGTGCAAGAATTATGACGGTGATGTACAAAGTGATTCGGTTGCTCAGGGATTCGGCTCGTTGGGGCTCATGACCTCTGTGCTTCTCTGCCCCGATGGTATGATCAGTGTATAGCATCCAGATTTTATTTGCATTTGTATACCGTTATCTAGAATGGACTCGCCATTTTTTCAAATGGCATTTGAGAATCAGCATTTGCGGTATTTGTGCTCAAGGTTGTCCTTTCGTTTCCTTCGTTGATGCATCTTCATGTTCACTGCCGCAATTAGATGGCAGGAATTAGACGGTTGAGAAATGACGGAAACGTTTTAACGAAAGCGGCATTGAGTAATGAAAAAATACAATTGAGCATCTCTAAAGAGTGATTTAGTTACCTCAAGGGAAACGGTAGATATGAAGATTATGTGGTTGCTGATGTTAAGGGACTACGAGCACCTGATTATTTTGTTTACAGGAAAGACCGTAGAGGCTGAGGCCGCCCATGGGACCGTAACAAGGCATTTTCGTCAGCACCAAGAGGGCAAGGTAAGGGAAGGTACACATCTGACAGTGAAGATGACAAATACCAAACTGTTTTGCAACTTCCTGCAGTAAAACGGAACGTAAGATGTCATGTAAGCCGCTCTGCTCACACGTTTTCGTGGATCTTCAACTTGAGCTAACAAAGTAAGAATGTGAGAGTTTGAGACCCAAATGAAGTTAAACTAATTTTACATATACATAGTTAAGCCTATCTGTTTTATACCAGGTAAAAATGTCAATGATTACATCTGTTAGACACAGCAGTGCCACTTTTGGCTACAGACTCATGATGAAGAACTGCTATTACAGGAAACATCTACGAATTCGATTGCTTCAATCTTCGCATGGACACGTGGTCTCCTTCACCGCGCTAAACTCGACTCTAACGACGCGCTGACCAAGTTTGCCACGGCTCTGGAAGAAGTTTGTGTCGAGACAGTGGAGGCTGGTCAGTATCGTAGAAGTACTCGGTCGATATCTACTAATGCCGGAAAAACTGCATTCGATGGCACTAACATGAAGCTGGTTGAATTCTGTATATACACGTCGAGCAGGAAAAGATAGGGCAGTTGTAGTCTTACTTATGGCATAATATTTATTTGGCTTCCTATGTGCCAAGCCACAACTCTCGTGTAATAACCAAGTCTGATCCTGACATTGGTAACGTTTTTTGCAATCTCTCATAATGGAAGATGCTACATTGCATCGTGCATGCGTTGTAATGCTAAATACTATAAGTGAGCAGGGATATATCGAAATGCGGCTCCTAATTTGGACGTTAGCAAATTGCGGTTAAAGTTACAATAGTGACGGTATAGGAGCAAAATTGCTTAGCCAAACAGTTGTTAGACGCGTTTTATCATATACTAGCTTTTGTAAATGAGCATAACATTTTACCAATTACTTAAGAAAATCTCTGCTAGGTACTAAAGAGTGCCTTTGCTGACTATTACAGGTTTTATGACAAAGGATCTCGCGATATGCGTTAAAGGCTCCGCGGATAAAGTTAAAAGAACGGACTACCTGAACACAGTCGAATTCCTTGATAAGATTGCCGCGAACCTAGAGATCAAGTTGGGTCAGAAATGACTAAGCCACCCAAATCTGACAGCCGAATGCAAACTTTAAGTCAACGGCCTGTCGAAACTAGACTTTTATTTGCCTCGATGAATCTTAACTGTGTCACTTACGGACCTGCGTCTTTGTGTTATGCTTATGCCTGCAAAACTTCCTGCAGCAGAATTGCAGACTCATAATGATAATCATGGCTAAACTAGAAATAGTTGTAGCTCCGTCATTTATTAGGGATAGCGCACTTGATTGGGACCTGACTTTTGGGACCCGGACGATAGAGAGCAGTCCCGTTCATCCGTTCAGGAGACCCGTTCAAGTACTCCACTACACAAGAGACCTCAATAGCCGTGAATGTTCTATTAGGGCAACGTAATTCTTGTGATGAAATCGATCACGTTAATATATAAATTTATTGAAGTATATAATATTGTTCTATTACGGACAACAAAAGTACGTACAGCATTGTACGCACAGAGCCCTCGCGGACTAAAAGGAATAATGCTGTTCGTCAGAACATCGATCTAAGCTACAAGTGAAACTCAACCCACACAAAATCATAGTATTTTTAATGACGTCAGTGTCATAATCTATTTTACCTATATAGATCTGTTTAGTATAGGTGAATAACCTTACACGTTAACGTTCGATGCTTTAAGTATGTTTAAAATGAAGCCGAAATTGACGTGTTTTAGTTTAGCCGCTTCCGCTGTAAAATGACGCTTGGTGCAAAAGTTTTCAACAAATATATGACCTGAATTTTTTCTACGCGAGACGTGTTGTCATTTTTATTGTATAATGTATTGTGTAAGAGCTTGTCCAGCGACTACATAAATACGCTTAGGCTGTAGATAACGTTTAAGGTGTCTGCAAATGACCGCGCATTGACAGGTTAGTTGATTTGTATGTTTGTTCATTCAAAATACTATAATTAAAAGTACTTTGAAGCAAGTGTCGAAGCTCACCAGATGACCTGCGTCAAGATGTATACGCTGTTTTTCTCGCTTATTAGTTTAGCCACACTACGACCAGAGGAGTGTTTAACGGAGAGCTAGCAAATTGTTATCACCATAATAAATCTGCTAGTATGGTACTTCGTTCGGCAAAAATCGACAATACAACTGGTATAAGGAGCGACCAGCTCGAGCACGTTCTAAGGCGCATGACTTTACCTGACGGTTACCCCATGGTTGAGAATGTAAATACTGGAACTGACCGCTTCATTCTAAATTGCGTACATGAAAATAGAATAGCAACGCCAGAGGGTGACGTCGTCATTCTAAATACAACTCGGCTACGCCAAGACCTGGCATAGCTGAATTGTATGTAAGCATTGCTGTTTAGGTATCTCGTAGTACTTATAAAAAAAATGCATATGCGACTCAAAGCATTATAACCTTGGATTTTTTAAGCAAAATTTTGAAGTAAAACTAGCAGTTGAACTAACTGGTGGATTATGACGTCATATGTCGTATTCTAGTGCAACATAATATTCTGCAGCTAACTTTACAGGATTATTAAGCGGTGTTTTACATCTTGTTTTCAACTGCGTAGGATACGAATACTTTAATTAATCGTTATAATCAAGAGGTGTAGTATAGAAATATTGGTAGAAAAGTAAATCTCAGTTGTAAATCCTGTGTTCGTTTGTTCAATGATAACTCTTGGGACATCTTAGTGCGGATCATACTGACTTTCCGCATACTGGGAACCGTATTCAGGGCGCAAGACAGTGAAGGCGTTGAAGTCTTATGGTCCACTCTTTAATTCGATTAATTTGTATCCTTCTGTTTACGAACACAAGGGTTTCCGAACAGTAAACAAAATACCCTCAATAATTTTCAAATGTTAGATACATTCGTGATCCAACATTACTGTTTCTGGTTTTCCATAAAACTTCTCCAGTTTTGGTTTAAACAAAGTCTCGTTGTCAGTGCCTCGGTGTACCAAAGTCTACACGTTGCCACTGCTGTCCTTCAAGCGACGGTAAAATAAAGTGGCTTCATAGTTGGCCCGACTAAAGAGCTTCAGCGTCCCTGCTAGAAAAAATAAAAACCAAGAGTAACACGCTGCTACTTGTGTTATGAGGCTGCATGCAACGAGCGACAGAACTCCAGAGAGTAATTAATAAAAGGGACTTACAACTTTTCACGCATTAAATAATATTTTATTGCTCTGCCGCATTTGCGTTATATTATTCCATTTTTTTAATAGTGGGCATTATTCTTCATTCAATCAGAACTCAATGAAAATTAAAGTTCGCATATTCTATGTGATTCTAACAGCGTTTTCGTTTGTGCCAGGCTTAATCGGCGAAAAAAATCTCAGGCTCAAATGCACCACTCGAATATCGTTCAGCAAATATTATTATTATGATAACAATAGAGTTTAACTCGCATAGAGGTTACAACACATTCGTAGTTAGATACTTGTGCCTGTCAACCACCTATAGGGTACAATAAATAATGCATAAATAGAAAAAGAATTTAGTCCAAAGCTCCGAGGCTATGAATTAACCACATTCTGGCGACAAACGAAAAAGCCGAATAACCGGTGTAGTGAAAATTTTTACAGCTGATAGATGGATAGCGACGCGAGGCGTTCGTAGGGGTTTTGTTTAAAGATGCTCATCTGTTTTAAACCTGTTGATCTCATGACCCATCAGGATTCATAGTTAATTTGGCGAGCAGTAAAAGTTATCCGTTAATCTTACAGGGTGGAAACGTATGGACAGACCTAAGCATTTACTATTCACATCGATATACCACACTGAGTAGTAGCCTTTGGACGTTAAACAATGCAATGCTAGCGAGAAGTTAATTTGAAATTGTTCATTTTTATAATGCTATTAAACTTACAATAATCAAGTAAGCAATGTTATACTTATATTTACACTTGAAAATTAAGTATGTCCTTAATTAGTAATGAATTATTATTTTTATGATAACAACGCCCACGTGCATCGTTGCAGGCAACCCACAAATAATGTGTACAAGTCATTTTATCACCTATGGTCATTTCAGCTGATCCAATTAACGCTGTTTTTGGTCATTACGTGTATTTGTTATAGTATCTGGTGAAGAATGTCCTGATAAAAATGATACTAGACGCTTTGGCTGCGTCTTCAGCTATGAAGGTCGCATGTTCTCTCCAGTGTCAGAAATATCGACCATTTTCGACAAATTATGAATGCATCTGGGGGATACTAGCTAAAGGCAAGGAAAAAACGCTTAGATAAATTAAGTCACAGCCATTTTTAATTTGATTGACCTGATATCGTATTCATATAAATAGTGATTGGACCAAACTTTTCACCATAAATTGAGCATCAAAATCAACTATTTCATCTGGTGAGTGCAAAAAGTGCTTTTTCATGTGAGACGTCCTTGATAATCATTTGTTTCCACAGGAATTCATCATCAGCGACCCGGCGGCGGAACTGTCATTGGAGAATCATTTAGATCCTATCAAAACCGAAATATTTGGGCTACTTGAACAGCTTGCACACGAATAGCACATACCAGTTTTTGTAGGTGTGCATCAAGATTGCAGGCTTACAATTAATGCAACCCTTAAGCAAATGACAGCTTTAATAATGTAAGAATTCAATTGGCAATGGATTTTTTGCTAATACTAAAATTGCTCGCATTGAAATATTTTTAAAATTCCACTGGGATCCCGACAGGTCCCAAAAACGTAATTTATTTATGCAATGAGGAAATTTAAGGTACACAGGGTTATACGTAATGGCCATATGTACGGATATCTATTATTATCCTTAATTTGCCCATAGAGTATGTGTATGACAAAGTATTACCCATATTTTACTTACTTGATTTCATATTCCGCAAAAACGTGCCGTAAATGTCTGCCTCCATTGGGAACGTACCGCTGGGAAAATGTTCATTGATCTTGAGAAAATCAAACACAAAAGCAACTAATATCACTAACTTTTTTGTGGCTCCAACTGATGAAAAAATACATGTAAAACGAAAGTTAAACGTTCAGTGTAACATATAGTCAAAAGTGAAACAAGTGGCATTAGAGCCGCCCATTCATCGGTAATTTTTTCCATAGACTCAAATGAATCAGTTCGACCGCTTTACCGCATACTGGTTTTTAATGCTGTCGCGATGACGTTTTTACGCCATACCTCAACAGGGATTTGGACGAACTGAAGCATCATATAATGCACGATTACCGGCGCACGCTTGTCATAAGCTACTTTCGGAAGCTGTTAAATTGATCCAGCTGTTACGATCACTTTGGCTTGAAAATATTCCATTTGCAATGTGGCACCGCCGTGTATTCAAACATATCACGCAAAACTTAGACCTCTTATCTTTGTCGGGGTTGGGCCTTGAGCAGGTGTTTCGTAAAAACTTGCCCCTGCTTATCAGTAATTTGGAAATACAAACTCTCGTGAGTAATATCGATTGCGTTTCTTTTGGTAGGGTAATGTTAAGTTCCACGTACCACAATACCAATACATGCATGTTGAAAAATCACTACTACTTAACAAAACAAATCGTTTGCACATCAAATATATTACATATTAACACCTGTAAATGAGAGAGCTAGCGCAGCTTAACTTATTAAGCATTCAATCGTCGGCTTTGTCTGGGTCAACGAATGTAAGTGGTCCCACCATTAATTTACTACTCTTGTTCTATTTATTTTCTGTAATTCAGTAGAAGTAACAAACTAATATCCCGTTTGACCTTCTGATGGGCATGGATCGCTTGGAAACGTTAGATTTGACAAACAATAAAATCGCTCGGCTGAACGAGGCAGTATTTGCTAACTTCGACGGATACATCGGAACACAGGGTGCGTTACGCTGATAGTTTTTCTAGCGTTAACATATCTAGGTTCTTCGTATTTTGGTAACTAGACTTGCAGGAAATAGACGAGTAGAAGCCAGGGTTCTCCCTTATTTAATCCGGTAAGAATGTATTCCATGTATTTTTGTGCAATATGAACATATGTTTGTAATTGTTCGCCAGTAGCGACTCGTATGGAAGCGAAATAGTGGTAGGCGCATGTCAAACGTTCTGGTGAATTAGTTCCGATTTAGCACCAATACGTCCTGTGACATCAATCGATGAATCAATCGATCAATCGATCAACTACACGAGAAGAGCAAACTCAAGTACTTTTAGACACGAATGAATAACACAGTAGGAAGATTATTAAGCTTCGCTTTTGAACAGCCTTTTTATGGATACTCTGGATATTGATCAATATTCTGCTGTAATGTAATAAAACCAAGCCTGGAAAAATGCAAGATTGTGGTTCTGGACCATCAAAGCCTTTCTTTATCTCAATAAAAAGCGTACTGACGCAGTAATATGAATTTTCACTACTGATTGTTAATTTGACTGATATTCCTTTGCTCTTTCTGATGTGTGCTTAACGGTACTATAGAAAGGGTAGGCGAAGCCCTAAACTGACCGTTTGCTTTAACGATATCGTAGAATAACTTATGGATTTACTTCCAAAACAATTGGCCATAGTGTGATTATTGTATATTGGATGCACAGTCGTCGGTCACAAAATGATTTTCACAAACTGAACAATTCAAGCCGAGGAAACGGGCAAACGCAACGCTTAACGCCCGACCAGCGATAACAACAAACGGTAACAACTACGGTAATAATAGCAGGAGCACCAACAAAAAACGTTTCCTCTATACCAGGAAGGTGCCGTCACAAAACGTGTGAGCACCTTTTGGATACTCAGATGACATCGGCTCACACCGGTGTCAATTATTCTTTACTTACTTTATTTACAAGAGACGTCATTGTGGCTTGCCGCGGTGTCGATGAAGGGAAATCCTACAAAGATGGAGCGTCTCAAGGAAATCAGGCAAAGACGGTACAGCGGGCCGGCCTCGTAGGCCATCGCACACGAAACCCACTAGACGGCGGAGCACCGCCCAACTAGTCTACGCCACAAGAAATTTTCTTCGGCGAACGGCCCGTGCGCGTGATCTGTCCTCATTGTAAACGTTACGTCAACACGTGTGTTGAACACACTCAGAATATCGTAGCCTTTATATTCAGCTTTATATTTGCGCTATTTATGCCGTGCACCCGCTGTTTACTACCATGTTATATGAATTCATGTGTGGACGTGTATCACTATTGCCCACAATGTGACGCCCTACTGGGCGTGTTTAGGCGTTAAGAGAAGGGACCACTTATATATAGGTTATAGATGTGTCAATAATACAATGATGATATAATGATTCATATACTTCATTTCTTCTAAGCCCGACCCGCCGCCGCTCTACCGCTCCGGACCTCTTAATTTCTATTCATGCGAGCCTGGAGAACGTAATATGCTCAGTGTACTGTCAATTGCTCGGTGTAGAAAATGCGCGGCACTTGAGCAGCAATCAATGTACGATTTCTGTTGCAAAGAAAAGCTAGTTTCAATCGAGGTTGACGTTCAGCAACAGCTCATTCACTAGAAGGAATGGCGGATTCGCCTAAACGATTTTATCCAGTGAATAAATTCTAACAGATCATTCAATGCACAGGCCTCTTAGTACGAACCAACGGAATGTTCATAGCGCATTAGTTTGCGAATTATGGACTTGGACAAATCGTCAGAAAAGAGTTCTGCACATTACCTTCGACGGCATGGGGTACTTGATGTAACCCACGAAGTCCTTCGAAAGCTGCGGCCCGAGAATGAGAATCTACCGTTGGGCAGATATAACTTAATCTACTTTACGAATATTTTATCTGTACATGACGCACGTATAAAAACGAGATTATTTCCCAATTGAGCGCTCCCAAAAAATAAAACTATCACAAAAAAGAATTCCATCTGTTAATACTACGAATGCAGTCTTAGACAATAATTATCAGCCCTGCGGCCGTACGACGATTCTTAGAATAGTCATGTTGTTCCCTATCCATCATAGATCTTGTATTCGGGTCTTCAACTATAACCTACATTTGTAAAGGCAACACAGTTTGAGTAGCGGGCTCTCCTATCGTTAGGAATGGTTTTACTACGTGGCACCAATTGTTTTGTTTTAGCTAGTACACGTACGCCTTTCCCTCTGGCAAGACCTGATGAAACACAACGCTTCCATGACTTAGAACTCACTCTTTGTCGAAGATTG
Organism: Tropilaelaps mercedesae; assembly: GCA_002081605.1. NCBI lineage: Eukaryota > Metazoa > Arthropoda > Arachnida > Mesostigmata > Laelapidae > Tropilaelaps > Tropilaelaps mercedesae. The sequence goes on from MNPL01012558.1 coordinate 11,746, forward strand.
TTTATCCAGTTCTCGGCACTCGTGAGTGAGCCTTGAGTAAGCAGCAATTAGATATAGGATAACTTTATCGTATGGATATCTAAGAGTCACAAGAGTCCGACACGGCATTGATAGCTACAATTTGTGTCAATCGTGATATTCTCATTATTGGAGACTTACTTGAAATATTTCGCTACTATTAACTTGTTTCACTCTCTAACACACTTTAAATCGCTTAATGACAATTCAAAAATAAAGTGAACCAAGTATAATCGTTTGTTCAACACCTATTCCAAAACCTAAGGAGGCTTCTTTGAGATAAATGGATTCTCTGAGCTTGTTAATGAGTCCACAAGGTTTGTACGTCCGAAGCGAAGATTGTTCGAGGTCGCAAAAATATGAAGTTTCACGAGTTTTTATAAAAGACTAAGAAGCGGCGGGAATTAATTCAGCGGATGAGGGCACAAATGAAACATGGTTTTCTTTGCGCAGCTCGATTTTGGCGTGTGGGCACACTCGTTTTAAATTTATTTAAATATATCAGGGAGATTCTCAAAAGTCATTAGGGTACTTAGGTGAATATTCATGCGTTTGTCGAGAAATCGTTCAAAAGAGTCGGATAGCTACCACGGTGTCTCTCTTATTACTAAAATGACTGTACCTCAGCAACGCTTCGAGTAAACCCGCTAGTTTTGAGAAACTGCATAGCCCGCACGTTTTCGGCCACGGCCGATTATCTATCCACCCGCTGGCATGTCCGTAGTGTTTGTAAGAGAGTTGCGGCTAAGGCGAACATTCACTGCTTGGGCAAACGACAAAAAAATGTTCAGATTTATCTTAGATAGCATGACTTTTAAATACTTTTGAACTATTATCCTTTGTACCGTAACGTATGCTAAAATGATATTAATAAATGCTTGGACGTCTGCTGCACCGATATTACGGTTCTTTATATTGGTTTATTGCGATCAATTATTTGGAGATCTCACCGGTTTCATGCTCGACACTGCTTCCGCCCTCTGTGGTGTTCATTAATACATTTAACGCTCACGCAGAATCTTAAAGAGCAAAACTTGAGAAGCGTGAGACTAGGGGCTTACTCAATTTCTCCATGGATGTGGCTGAAGGAAAGTCGTAAGGTTATAAAGCAGTGTTTTGAACGGAAATGATGCTTATTGCGATTATCTTTTCGGTATATTGAACTTACGCCACGTATTTACTGGAGCCAGGGTCGGTTTTTCGTTTTCCATATCAAACAAGTCATATAAAGCAAAGTTTAAAATATCTTGCTAATATATTCAATGTCATACCACAGCTTTCGACACAAGGGCGAGTAATATTTGGGTGTCATGTTAGTTTCTTTAGCATTAATATCGTCATTGTGACGTCCCAAGCGTAAATTTGATACCGACCCACGTGATTCGTAAACAACGGTATCAATGTTACGCAATGTTGGAGAACCATTTTACTTCTATTAGACTCTATAGTATGATCAAACTTGTTATAAACCCACTGAAATTTCCAAAGAATTGTACAGCAGGTCCTGTCGAAAGCGCTTCTGTTCACTCATCGGAAAACAAATTACTTCCTTTTTGTGTTCTAACGGAATTCTTTCTAATCGTATAATCCTGTAGAGATGCGGCGTCGTGAATGGGTTTCCCATGACTAATGGGGGTTAAATGTGACGGAAAATAATAAGAGCCCAATAATCTTTGGAAATTGTTCGGGAAACTACAAGAAGGAAATTATTAATCAACAGAGGTTCTCCAGACCCACATTTACTCGACAGAGGAAGCATCTATAGGGACACCGAAAATTACAATGCCGGTCGTTTTTTGCTGAAGTCGTTTATTTCAACTAGTTTATTTTCCCCAAGTCACTGGCACATGCACAACTAAATATGTTTTTGCGAGCGCCAAACTATTGAATTACTATTCGATTTTCAGATAAAATCTATCAATTGATTGGACACTATGTTCGTTCTGACCGAATTACATGTAAATACATTCCAAGACAACATATTTCGAGTGCATCATTGTGGGTGCAACGTTTTTTAGTTCCACGATCTTATCATTGTTCTCAGTTTATCTGATTGTCTATGGTAAATTTTCACTTGCGTTGGATACACTGTTAGTGTATTCACTTAGTATACGCTTAATATAGTCCTATTTTGAGTCAAAATCGGATGATCACGTACTAAAACAAGGACGACATGGGTAAGACTATTGTGGAGTTTTTAGCTATACCTATATTATTGACAAGATGGCTACGTAGCCATTTCGAAATAAGACATTTTCTCTAAATTCTAAAAAAATGTTATAGACGCAATTGGCAGAAGCTCTCATCATATAATTAAGAAAAGATTTTTAATTAAATGTTTTTCAGTCATTTCAAGACTCAATTTTCATTTGTGCTCAAGTAATATACACTTTATACAATTAACTTTTTATGAATAAGTATCACAGCTTATAATGTCTATAGTTGCCAATTTTTCATCGCCGGCTCAATAGTCGTCCAAAAATTGGCAAGTACTAGCACTACAAATGGATAAGCTCAACTACTATTTTTCTGGAGTGGAGTTAACAATTCGTATTTAGCGTACCATTCTTCGATAGGTGCTGCTCCGCAGTGCCGCGCAGGTATAGATAGTCAGCATACAGCTTATACAGAGTGAATACTGTTATACCAAACTATCAATTGAATCTAAAAAACTTCAAAAATATCACAGACTGTAATTTGGAAAATGGCTTATGGGGCCCTTTTGTCTATAACAAACTCGAATAGGTTATAAAGTCAACACTTAGAATATTATTCATTATATTAGATTAGAGAAGTGGTACAACTCTCGCATGCAACTCGACCATCTGTGTAATTTGTTATTTTAAATATAAGCACCTGCACATTCATAATACATAGTGCGAATACATATCTGTTATATGAATTAAAAAGGAGCAGACGTGGTTATATAAAGTAGAGCTTGTGATATGTGCTTAAATACCTGAGTAACAAAAAAAATAATCATAACATTTGTCAGTAAACCAGAAAATTTGACATAAATTGTGAGCTTTCATGTAATTTTACATAAGTAGTATTAGTACAGGTATTTTTGTAATTTAAAAGATAACCTAATTTATGTACAGAATGGAGTTCAGTCGCTCCAAACGACATTGCTGTTGGTCAGCACACTATTGGCTTTAGCGGCCGTTTCTAAGGTAGACTGCCCTGATACAAACCTCTAGCTCTTCGAATGTACGGGCGATGCAAAATGTCGCGTGCGTTGTCGTAATGTTACCAGCAACAAAAAGCTACGGCTCATTATGACTGCATGCGAAGAAAGCCGTCTTAAGGTAAATTCCAATGGTGTGCTGTAATGGTCAAACCTATTGACTTAGTACAGCTGCAAAAATTTAATAAGGTACGTCTGTGTATAGTTTCAGTGCGTTGTAATGCAACATAATTTTCCGAATTGAAGAAACGTAGTACGACACTATCGGTCCACGCGAATTTTCGGAGGTCATTCCTAGATTTATACAGCAGATAATTTCAGTTTGCCCAGTACTTTGGTAGTGGATTTTAATTTTGCAGAAGTTTGTTCTCTCCAATGCAACTCTGGATTGGCTTCCAAACAACCTATTCAATTTGATACAGAAGAATTTGTGTTGAGTCACCCGATTTTGCATCGCTTACGAAACCATCGGATAGTACGCACGTGTTCATGGATCAGGAACCACCACTCTCGTCATCTTTTACACCAACGTTCAAGATGGGGACCTCAATCAGCTTCGGTTCGTCATTAATGTTCTGTTTGTAAACAGGCAATACCTTCAAAATAAGTTAGCTAATCTATTCCTTTACATATTTGGTCGGTGACAAGAGCGAATATGCTGAAGCGACTAATTCAAAATGTAGTTGTCTGTCGGGAAGCCGAATTGGCAAAACGTGGGCTTTTATTTATCATCTTTTACCTATCATATTACGCCTACACTAATACTTTTTCAGCTACGTATTCATAGATCCTAAACTATGCTTTCTAGAGATCCTAACCTAGCACTGTGTTGGTCTTTTTCTGACGTGTATCCACCTCTATAATAGTGACTTGGATCAACTGATAAATCTGGCGATCCGCGGTTATTTGCAACCGTTACCTGTATGGAACATCGGTTTCTAGCTGGGCGGCAGCAATCTGCAGACACCTTTTCTAGAAAATATATCCCAAGTTCAATGGGGTGCGGGTGCACTCAGACAGTTCGAAAGGCTCCAACTTATCTCTCTGGACAGCCTTGGTCTTGAAAAACTCCCGCGCGATGATTTATCTAAGCTTGTTGGGGATCTGGAAAACCTGTGGCTCAAGTGAAATTATTTCTGTTGTGCTAATGACTATCCAATAATTATGGATTATTAAGAATTCCTCGGTCTCACTAATTGGCTTCACCATTCATGTGTAAGCTATACGAACTGACACAGGACTGATAAATAGCTGAATGGTGCTTTAACCTTATGGCACACGTCCAAAATCACTTCTATGAGTTTAGCTCATTTAATATCAGTATTTTGAAAACTACTCTTATAGCGTGTGTATGTGTCGGCTTAGTTGGCCAGTGTAACCTTTATCATTGTGTGTTATTTTGTTTGCGTGTATATGTTATTCTTACGCAAAAACAATGAGCTTACCAGTTTTCCAACTGATATTCTGGATGCCATGCCTTGGCTGAAAACTCTAGACCTATCCAACAAAAGAATTGTCACACTCAACGAAGCAACATTTATGAACTTCAACAGCTCTATTGCCCTACATGGTATTCTATCTAAAAATTAAGCCTCCACTTTAACTTTAATTCTTTTATTAGGTCAGGGAAAATTAATTTTCTTATATTATCGATTCATACATGATCCGATAAATGGAACTCGAAGCAGCTGTTTTCAACTTCATTAATTAAAACCACAGTAACTAATGACATAATACTGAAAGTGCGAATAATTATTCTACCAGAGGACAAAGTGTTATCCCATTTTAATCAATATCGATATCCATTACAACGATTTGAGCTAGAAACGGTAATATGGCAATTTTGTAGACGATTCATTATCTTGAACTCCCAGTAACTGAATGATAATCCGGCCTGTTTATGTGGTCTGCAATCCAGGAAACCCTTTGAAGTGCGACTCGAATTTAGAGCGGCTGAAACGTAGACTCCGGAAAGGATCTTTGAAGTTATTGTTCAGTGTCGAAATTTATTGCAACGTTGGTACTCCACTTGTTGATAACATGTAGTAGAGTTAAACAATACTTCTACAGCTGCTTCAAGCAGCGCGACTACACAAATTCTGAAATAAATTACACAATTAGTTTTTACAATCACAGCAGTGCTTGTTGTATAACTCCTAATAGTATCAACTCTGACTGTCAAAATGTAATAAAATTGTCTATTCGAAGTTTAGAATTGAGCTGTCTAGAAATCAAGCTTATTCCTTTCTTTGCTGCTTCCGCGATAAATACACCATGGATAGAGGCCAATCTGAGTGCAAACGCACGATCTTCCCTACCTGAGCTGTCTCGAAGTCAAGCTTATTCCGTTCTTCGCTTCTTCCGAGATAAATAGAAGCCAGTTTGAGTGCAACGCGCGACATTTGTTATTTACCTTACCTTCTTCGTACTTTCTTGTTTTTTTATTATCTTTCTATTTTTATTTCTCATTATATGTCGAACAAGCTGAAACACGTTAGTATCTCGGTTAGGTCGTTTAAGATGCGACTGTCTTTAGATAAAATATCTTTAATACAGCGGCGCATTGGCTGGCGAACCTGTAAATATTTGCATTAGTCTTTTCTAACCGTGTAACGGTATTCGAAGTCTAAGCATGTTTTCTTGCGGCCTTTAAACGTATAAGCTCGGCCTGAGGCCACGTTCTACATCTGTTCCTGTCATTACACAACGACGTGGCATAATCTCCCTTTTTGGTGCCACACACACATTCTCAGGCACACATATACAGTTAATGGCAGGTCCACCGATTAACGTAAATCAAACCACTTCGAGCGGATCAAGGACGCCACTGAAAATCGACAACAACAAATTATATTATTGATGGCTCTGATAGTCAAGCAACGATAGGTTCCCGACTACTACCCCGAGTTCATACCTAACGTGCCTGCCGCGTCAAGGTGGTCAGAGATCGTCTTTCATAACAAGCAGCAACCTGGAATTAACCCGTCATCGATAATCGACTTCGGAGGATCTCCAATGGGAATGCGGTATGAGCGGTTCTGCTGGTGTTACTTCTGTTCAGATCTGAAAAACGACCTGTCCTTGCTTATCTCAGCCTCTTCACTTTGTGTTTGCCAGTGACGATCGAAGACTAAGACACGACTTCTGCCGATTCTCTAGACATCTCGGACGATTAAATGGTGACGGGACGGTTTTGAAGCTTGAGAGAATTTAACGATGTTTACAGGCGTACCTATGAATTCATTTGATTGAGGCGAGCGGTGCGGTTAGTGGCGGTGTCTATCTGTACGGGCGAGCTACGATGCTAAGGGAAGGTAGAAAAAACGTTGATGCACGTCTGCTGCTGCCAAACGCTCAACATAACCGTCAGGTGGACCTGTCAGGTAGATGAGGGAGGTTCATCGGATGGTGATTTTCATTGCAAAGTGCTACTGTCACGACGTTGGTCGACAGATCAACGCGTCGAAAAAAGTCAGTGAAACGACAACGCTAAGCAAAGAATGAGGGCATTACCATTATTTAGCGGCTGGGTGAAATGCAACCTCGAATTCATCGAGTGAACCGACCCATAGCGGAAGACAACGAAACCAAGCTCTGCTGTTTCACACTGTCAGGATGAGCAGATGACAAGCGCCAATGTTATTAGAACTCATAACGACACATAAATATAAATACCAACATACACACACACACACACACATGTTATTGCAGTTAGCATTTCCTAAATTCCCCCTAATGACATTTGGGTCGAATTTGAACGATCGCGGTTTCAAAGTAAAAATAGCGAATGTACAATTTCCCAAATATTGTCTACTGCTGTCATAATTACGCTTAACGTCTGCACTAAAATTCAAGGGGGTGTTTCGTAGATTTTGGGGTGTGGCACGTATTGTTATAAACGTGTCGACGCGCGGACATTATTTTTGCCACTTGTTTATCGGTGGACAAATAAAGAGTACAGTTTATCTCTAGACTCCACTGATACCTTAAAACGTTTATTTCTGATGAAATAAAATTCGATACAATTTAGAATTAAAATCTATATGTTACACATTAACATGATCTACCCATTCCACTTGTAACGATCATCACGAACCAATCGCAACAATCAAGAAAACAAAACGCTTGCATTAGTTTAAAATTATAATAAGTTTAAATATAATAATAATAAAATATAATAAGTTTAAATTGCCGAAGTCAAAATAGTTGCTAAAATATATTTTCGATTGTTTTTATTGAAAAAATGTTAGTTTTGTACACGCAGTGAAAACAAACCTATATTCTACCCACAAGACCAACCGTTTAAAATATTATATATTTTATTAGAGAAATAGCTCCGCATTTGTTAAAAGTCTGTATGAACGTAAGTTAAAACTCAGCCCATAGATTGGGCGCGCGCTTCGATACAGCGATCGTCTAGCTCAGGTGTATCTGACCTGACCAAAAGTTCTCATTTAAGTATGGGGCCTGGGTTCTCCGAAAAAATTTTTAACTTCGTTCAACGTTTCATCGTCGCTGAATTTGCGGAGCCATTTAGTCGCCCGACCTCACCCGAACGACGTGTCTGTCGATAACAACACCAGGCTAAACAGGCAACACTATCGACTGATCGTCACTACGTTGACTGAGAAGAAGCCTTATGATTGAAGCTATCTATGATGTCAATTATTAGAGAAACGCTATACTTACGTAGAGCCTTAATCACAGCTTTTAAAGGTCACTGAATGAATTTCAGCTTTACTTGTAGTACTCTACGTGAATCGATATGTGAATGGGCATCCAGTGTTACCATGTGGGACTACTACTAAAGCACCCAAAGTTTGTTAAAGTACATTTATAGATACGTCCTCCAATCAAAGAAATCCACTGAAGGCTGGCCATGCTGATGCGCGATGCTTAAAGCAACGAAAAGTAGTTGCCAATGCGATGATTATACTTTGTCGCATTTTGCAACTGGCCTCCACCCAGTATTAGCCTGCCTCATGAGCTTACTGTGGCCACACATTTAAATGTGTCGCGCGAGACAAATATGCACCTGATAAATAGATAAAAATGCCCCATTCATATTCGACCGATAGGTTTTCTCCACGGTTATATAACCGGCGCGGAGTCAACGAATGGAAGTTTATTTCGTTAAACGGAAATTCTGTTGGAGTTCCGTTTCTTTTACCTATCTTCTCATAGACTCACCCAACCATAGGGAAATTGCATCGTCGCTAATTAAAAGCATTATGACATGCGATATGCTAATTACATGCTATATATAGTTCCTGCACAGCCTGAATGTGGTTGATCTCCAGCTGCCAAAGTGATGGGACCCTACTCCCGAGTTAATACGTAGTCGCACCGAAACTTTGCTGTAATTAATTTGTGTATCTGTCGAGGCGCGATCCCGCTGCTGTCCGCTATGGTTAATCTTTCAGGGTGAAAACATCGTCTCGAATTTGCGACAAAACGGCGTGAAGGCCATTGCGTGCACTGGCAACGCTCGTTGCTTTCATACTCGCATCGATTGTTTTAACTGCACAGTGGATTTAACCCGGCTCGACGACGGCATGAGCGTAATTAGCATAGAACATTTTCATTATGACATTTTGCGCGTCCGGCACCTTTTCTTTCCGCTGGTTTCTTTAACTCAGAAAATAATAACAGCGTCAACCGATCTTGATGGAAATCACTAATTTTATACTCTTAGCCGCCTCGAGTATATGTGCGTGCGTATGGTCGCTCGAGGTTAAATCGCTTCAGGTGTGATTCGTTAATGAAGTCCAAATTTCTCACGAAGGCATATAATGTGGAACTTTATTATCTAAACTGAAAAAAGAAAATTTCTTGCGAAGGTGTACTCCACCTACCTTAATCGATTAACGGAGAATATTTTCCGTTTGAATAACGCATATTTTTGTGATCGTACAGGGTTTTTTTATAAACTGGATAAATTCGCGAACGTAAGCGGGCTTTACAAAATGTATCTTTTGATCTTTAGCTTTTTCGTAAAATATCATGTGAACAATAATAGCTATTGGTATAGCACTCGCGCAATCTGTCATTTGGGCTTTTAGGTTGGCGCTACGCATTCTTTGGCTTTTAATGTAGACGTTTGTTTTGCCAGAGAAAAGTAATGCAAGCCTGTGCTGGAATCACTGTTTAGTGTTCGCTCTAGCCGAAAGGGCTTATGAAATATCGACTGACTCCGTTCAGCGTTTCGCGGGCAAAGCCCCTGTATTATTCATATAAATTTGGAACTTAACACCACTACTCTTATGACTAGTTACTTCTTCTGTTACTTCTTTTAAAGAATAACTTGATGCAATATTTGCTTAAATTTGCTGCAATAAGCTTAAATTTGGTTGCAGTTTAGTGCTAATTTATATCTACGTTATGCTACCTGCTTAAGCTATGGAGCGTTGAGTACTTATTAAATAGAAAAATTTAGTGTTCTTGGTTGTGTCGAATGTTGTTATCGCAATGCTTTACCATACGACTGGCGTCTGTATGTTGAACGTATGTGATGTCGTAATGATAATCAAGCTAATGTAAATAAAGAATTGAATGGGGAAGTATGTAATGTCAGAAATGTACATAGTTGTAAAACATCGACAGTCGTCACTAATTCATCTATTTTAGCTTATGTAAAAACTGTCTAAGAAATAGTTAACAGTTACCAATATAGTTTGCGATTTTCATTTGTCAAACATTGGTTGAACGACATTCGATAAGCGTAGAAAAACTAAAAACCATTAGCTTTCACATATACCATGACTGCATGAAATATTATTAGCACGTAGAATATCGCACAATAAGTTTTCTACATTTCTATATTTTCCAAAGATAATGCAAAATATTAAGTAGCGAGTGGACACGTCATCTTGCTAATCAAACATCCTTCTTGCTATACTGTCAGTAAGCAGTCATTGCATGTCCATCTTCTTCACGATCGCAAACTTTTTCTAGTCCAAACGAGTCAAAGTACTCTAACAATTAAAAACACTCAGCTTAGGTAGAACCTCAACTATACTATTGTCATCTTTTCGCAGTCACGACAATTTTGCTGGCACTTCGTTGTAATTCCAAATAAGCACAATTTGAGTGTTAAGAACCGATATTGTAAAAGGCCATTTAATGCAAACATGATTTTTCATCTTATCTATGTCCACTTCGGTATCATAAGTCTGTACGAAGCCTGAGTGTGTGTGTATGTATTTGCAATGTTATCATACAAATTAGTCATAGAGATATCACGTATGTCTCATTCCGACCAAACCTACCGCGAAGAACCGGTATATGGCCATTGGGTCCTCTAAGGCACCCAAGATTCATCTCTTATCTTCAAATATCGAACAACTAACTTGTGTCGATTCGTAATAGACAATCATTCATAACAATGCTGTATCGAGTACAGGCGCCGTTTCACCGTTATGAAGATAGCTTTGAAACGGAGACATTGAAGGAGCGCAAAATCTGGAGCCTTCCTGTATATTTTAGCCCCAAGAAGTCTGTGCTATTCGGCTAGCTACTCTTCGACGCTCATTATGTGAAGAATGGGCGGCAGCCGTTCAAATTTGGCGCTACGTTCAGCTTCGATACGGTCGAAGAGCGCAAAGGCCTCACCCATCGATAACACTATCGCTTACGAAAATCGCAGCCTGCTGTCATAACCGCCTGTGGCACCTCCACTTCTTGCTTGGCAGCTTCTCGGAGCTTCTGCGAGTAACCTCAAGACACCAAAAAAAAGAAAAAAATAGGTTTACTTTTCGCTTGCTCCAGAACAATCATAGTAGTTGATTGGCTTTCTGGAGTCATTCCTCTCATAAAGCTAAACCGATATTAACCCCCACAGTGAACAAGATATGGCCACATAGATAAGCATGTTTAAAACCCGCACTTCGCCGCTTCGCTGTCTGAAAGACACCTGAGTTACACCGATGCTTCTTTACCATTTTTTTAACTCCCGCTGATTACAAATCTATGCAATGCACACATACATCACGCTCACTTTCCTTACCACAGCGACAACTAGCCATGATGTCTCAAAGAAACGGAATGTGATGCCTATAGCTGACTATGCCTAGCGACTGTCATTCAGTAAAATGTTTACCCTTCGCTTTGCAGACATATATCGAGCAGGAAATATTCTTTCCGATGAAGACAGGTATTGAGCCCATGTGAAATCTACAGCCATCGGACAGCTATCTGTGAAATGCCTATGACGTGGCAGTGGCAATGCCAACGATGCCGATCTCGTATACGGCCGAACACTCGTGGATTCATCTGTCGCTGTACCATATCGCATGTTTGAAGTGCAATGGCGTGTATTGGTACTGGCCACAACAAGAGGCCTCCTCTATGTACGCTGGGCCGTAGCCGTAGTCTACTCACTGGGTCGTTTAGATTTTCACGTAGGAACAACAAACAAGGGAAACTACACTGAAATGCTTGGTCAGCTGCGGTAAAGTACCGAATGCGTGGTGGACACATAAGGTGGTCCATTGGCACAAAAGTCCGTGAAGCCCAAGCTGACAATCACTCGATGGCACGAAAGCGCTTCGTGTAGAACTAAAGAGTTTGCGACCTGTGAGTGTAAATTCATTGAATCGATCATGGAAAGCTTACGTGAGAAGTTCGTCGTAGATGGAGACGCGTGCTATTAAAATCTAATGGGCATTTCGTCGTAACAGTAACTCAAGCATTTTGTATCAATAGAAAACATCGGTCGGTAGTTCATGGTAGAGCTCACCCTAAAATCGATTGTTGTTTGAAACTAGACGAACATTGGGCCACAAAGACCTTACTTGTTTTGTAACAGACATCAACGCAATCATGATATTTCGGCAGTCGTGCACTTCCGGCAACACAGGAACTTTACACACTCACAGGTGTTTTCGCAGGTATTATCGAATCGGTACAACAATAGAATTATAACTCTTTGCCCATCACGATTACTATAATTATTAAAGCGTAATATGTCGTCCAGGGTACACACCATTACTTTATCTTCGCCCCCTGTAAGATGCTCTTTGAGTTGTTCTTTGTTTATAATCGTATAATAATTATAGGCCTTCTGCGCAAGCAAACTGAAGTCAACATACCAGTAACATGTTCTCGACATTTATAAATTAGTGTCGAAATAAATATCAGCGATCCCCGAGCACATTTAAGCTTGTTCTACTCTCAATGGAGCAGAAAACCTTTAATCGACTTCGTGGATAAATTCCCTCTGACTCATACGTCTTAACCAAATCATTTGTTCTACATGACAGTACACAAAAAAGATGCCGTCAAAGCGTGCCCAAATACGGAGTCGTTACGTTTTTAAAGCTGGCACAGCAAACAAAGAGCACCTTTGTAGTTTGCTCCGGTAGATAGCTTTTGCCAAATGGACTGCAATAATTTTATCGGGTAGAGTTCATAGGTTTATATGTATGTGCATGGCAGAAGTGTGTATGTGCATAAAGTTTTGTTATGTTTAATATGGGCGACATGACACCGTTGTAACTCAGAAACAGATGAGAAATTGGGAGCACGACGAAAGATGCGCGCAAAATGAAAGTTTTTGGTAAATTCTCAGCATTAGGCTTTTATCACACCTAAAAATACCGTTTCGGTGTGGAATAAATGAGCAACAATTGGGTCGAGGGGTAATGTTAAGCCATGCAGTGAAGCGATGCATGGCTACTAGCGTCACTGCCATAAATGAATCTAAACCTCATTTCTACCCCATTTATGTTCCAAACGTTATTTTAAGACGTTAGAAGGCATATGCCTATTTTTCGAAATGAATTAAAATAAATACATGAAACATGTAGGTGATTAGGGCCCCAAGGATCTCGCTAGGGGACAACCTATCGTAGAAGGCAATCAACAAAAGGCTTGCAACACATCTACACACTTACCCACAGAGATGTACGCAGATATAGACAATGAGCCCACCTCGAAACGACCATTAACCGTTACAACAATAACGATCTTTGCGTCCAACCGCCAAAAAGCGTTGCTGATGCTGGCATGTGATGCTGCTCAACGCGAATTTCTGACCGTTCTTCATTTCTGATCATTCAGTTGGCTGCTGCGAAGCGTTCAACCAAAGATCACACCGTTATGGCGCTCAAACAGAAGAATAATAACAGCCAACATATAGATCGTAATGAAAATGCTTCCATACGCCAGAACGCCGTGGTGACGCCTAGTCGTAGACGATCGCCCGATTTTTGTTGTTGTTGTACGATACGACAATAATTTTCTTGAGTGATTTCCCCCTCTCCACACCGCTTGATGTACGCCTATTCGTCAGCGTATTAAAAAGAGTAGTATGCCCGCCATCAATTTCTACCGTTGGTAGCGGTGGTTCAATATCGACCGCATGTTCGGTATTGCACTTATAGTGCGTAATACCACAGGGCACTTACGAGTATTGAGGTGTCTTCGTGAATGTCCTGTCGGAAAAAGGTTTTCGCCGCAATTTATGCGATTTTTATACTCGCATACGAAAAAAACGACATTGAACAATAGGAAAAGGAGTACGGATTTCCCCCTTGCCTCAGTCGATGTTGCCAAATACTATGCGTGAGCTGCATTATTAGACTGAAATGTTTACGACACAATTCAACTCCTGCGTTGCTTATGCAGTGCCGTCAATATCAAATATTAGCTGGTGGTTAATTGTGACAAAGTTCGGCAAAATACAACTGATACATACAACAGACAAAATACAACTGATGATGATTGAGAGGGCTCAGCAGTATTTCCTTGGAGTGCATCCTATAATGATAAAAACAATGGGATATTCCTAAGAGAAAGCGACTTTGCTTGAGAAACAGGGTTCGACCGCTTAAATCCTACAAACGAATCACCCTGACGGCAGATTCCGAGAGATTGTAGCCGCAAAATTCAAGGCGAGTGCCTTGTCGGGGGCAACCGAACGGGGGTTTCGAACCATGTCTGCGTTTGGACTTCCTAGTGGACTTACCTCGACGTCATCTACAGCCAACTTGCATATTGATAATTTCGTGGAAGGCTGACGTTGTCCTGAAGATAACCCTGTCAGCTACAATTAAGTAGCTTTAAGTCTAAGAGCACTCCGACCTGCAAATAGAGAAGATGCAGGGCAAAAAAAAATTACATTCACTTTTTAATACACGAATCAAATGGCTTTGTGTTACCTCTCGTCATAATCGTCTTCAGTCTTCTAGCGTCTGAGTCCTTTACGAGAATAGCGTACCCGAATCTGCTCTACTAGCCGATGTAGTCTTAGTTCAGACGCACATTCGCCTGAAGAACCTCATCCAGTGCTCCACCGCTGTCACCCATAGAGCAGCGAATACTCGGCATACCGCTTTATCTCTATCGAGGGCCACAATATTCACACATAAGAGGTCGCGTCATCCATCCTTCGAAGACCAAACTTCGCTAAACTTGTTAGGCTTCTACTAAACGTCAAAACGTAATCCCTCGTTGTCTGGCATTCGCATTTCAAAACATCAACACCTCACCCCCCCCCCGCGCGCGCGAACCCGCCACCACAACGCCTTCACTGACCTAGCGATGTACGACGCGTCAAATTGCCTTCGGCTGGTCGGCGCGCGCCACTCACCAGCCGACATTGCGGCCGTAGTACATCCGAAATCTGTTAAGAGCACCTTGATGGCTCCTAGGCATGCGACCGCGATACACAGATAGTTAGTACGGCGTTTAGCAATGCTAAACCGCCGTTTCGCGAGCGTCTGCGCGTTGGCTCACTCGGAGCATCACTTAACAGGCCATAATCACTTGAGCTGCTACACTCGACTCTCCGGCCGCGTTCACGCCGTACACCAGTCACTCAGAGCTACCTGTCAAATGTTGTTCGTCCGAGATGTTTCTCTCCTCGCATTGCTAACCGTCGTTACCGCCCCTGCTGTCGAAGAGGAAGCCTGCTCTCGACAGCTCCACGCCATGGGCGGCTGTCGGGTGATTGGGACGGATCTTGATGGTACTTGCCTTAACGCAGTGTGTGAAGACCCCCGGAGAAGCTGAAGTCACGTGAGTAGTCGCTACTAAACGATCAACACACCGAAAGGCGACGCTCTACGAATCGACAATGTCGGAACTAGACGCCGCGTGTGAGCCATGCTCGTCACAGGTCTGACAAAAGGGGGATGGTTACCGCCGCTGATCTGGGTCTGTTTGAGTTGGACACATCCGTTTGGTCGGTCAGGTTGGACCACTCCGTACGACTGTAATCAAATTCAACTCATAGGTGATAGCCGACTCAATAGTGATTACGTCTATGTAAACATTCAACGGTACGAATGATTGTGTCTTCCTGTTCCTAACTAGAGATGTGGGTGCAGTTGTACGAACGTCAGGATGGTTAGAATCAGTTCGCGCATGTAACAATCGGTTCAGCAGGCGCGTAGAAGAACACATGTCAAGCGCATGTTACGAGGCCGTCAGACGTCGTGTTCGTCGTAATGTCATGGCGTTAGTTCAAATACCACAGGCAAATCAAGGTAATAAGCGGACATGATCATGACGATTAATAAATCGCCTTCCCGATGATTTAGCTTGGAGAGCATTGAAAGGAGCAGAACTTCAATATGGAACCGGGCACTGAACAAAGTACTTGTACAAGGCCCTCAGACCGATCAGGAGGGGCTAGAGTGTCCTCCAGAGTGTTGGAGCCCATTTGGTATGTCGCACGATTTGCCTCGTATTGGCTCGATTTGTATCTAATGGAGTGGTTTGAAAATGAGTACTGAGTTCCGATAGAGTCCCACCGTTGAACATGTTAATAGTTGTTAATAGTTATTAGTCATCGATGTTATCTGCATTGCCTTCGTTTGCCTCTAACACGAGTACAAGTTCGTTGAGTAACGCCTATCATTTTAACTAAGAACTCGGCCGGGTCAACTTACAGGTTAATGTAGAAGTGAGCCAATAGTCTCTGCTGCGATATCCCCTTTAAAATGAAACATGTTCGAAATGATAAACACATTTGAGCAGTTCTGATATTTCAAGACCCATGCCCCGTCTAAACGGTCTTAACAAGCACCGTGAAATCGACAATGTTGACACCTTCACTTAACCGTCTTCACTACTTCGACTATTCCAACAAGAGGTCCTGTAATCCTCAGGTAACGTTCTCTCGTGGCGGTGCGCAAACACACGCATGCACCTTTTTGTCATAGCTATAAGGAGAGTATAATAAACTCTATAGTGGTTGCTATTGTAGTGCCTATTCACAGCGGAGATTCGTTTAGCGTTTGGCCCACCGCAAATCGTCGCCCTAACGGTTGGCCACTCAGCCCCCGGGGGTTTTCGGCCGTGCATAAATGCGCAGAGTCTATACGACGAGTGGACAGAGGCGTGACTATGCTATAACGAGGTTAGGGGGCCGCGCACACGACTTCGTTTAGTTTCTGTCAACTACAGCAGCACTTCTGCAGCAGCGGCAGTTCCACATCGTCGATTTAAATTAACGCGTACGATTGCGGCTGTTACGAGATCGATAGAAGGACAGAACGCCTACCGTGCTACTCTACGGTAGATTCTAATATTCGTTAGTAATCTATGTCTAGCTTGGCCTCCAGCGTATATCTGTTAGAATATCCGAATCGGCACAGGCAAGCGGGCTAAAATCAAGCCGGATAAGCCAGGCTATCGTGGCTCGCAGTGCATCGTTGCCTATTCTACGCAGCCTTGGACTGTCTGCCGCCTCCCGCCGATTTGGACCGTCCAATCGTTGAGCGCTCTCAGCAGGCGGTAGCCTAAACGATGCGGTACGCGCGGCAAACACTGAAGTGATTCAATTGTTACTTCGCTACTCGAGGTCGCTCAGGATCGCGGTACCACGTTGGTCAGCTTCACCGTGCGATGCTTAACACGCACAAAATACGGACGGATACGCGCGCGCTACGTCTATCGGAACCGAGAGAGAATGGACGAGACACTTTGGTTTGTAAAAGACTGCAAAGTAGCTAGGAGGTCCGTATCGTGCGTGTATGTGTTTTTTGTTCGTACCCCAAGTGGTTCCGGGACGACGATATGTCACTTATGGGGACTCCGAGTGAGCATGGTACCGCGATGCTGTGTGTGTTCGTGCGCTTACAGTTAAAAACACACACACACACACACACACACACCCGTAGAACAGGCGTGTGTATACCACTTCTGCGTTTTCTACAGGTCACGCCATGACGAAACTATCGAAAATAACTGCATTTCCAGTAATGGCGTTAGAAATTCAGTGGATTGCTTCAACGTAAGCGCGCACGCAAGACTCAACGGATTGGACGTGTGCTCTGCACGTGAAGTTTTGGAAGGAACTGACTGTTGTTGCGATTTAAGTCATCTGATGTGAAACAGGAATGTTCACCAGAGTGTGCGTGGTGCAATACTTCAACGTAAGGTAACCCTTGCAGCTATGAGCGCTCTGAGGTGATAGCCTCGAGTTCGAAGCTTGTTGGTAGCCCGAATTTCTTTCACGTCTAATTTTGTATCAAAAGACATCCTCAAGATGATCACCGTGAAAAGCACCACCTACTGTGATTTGAATTGGGCCCTAATTCACGATTAAGTCGATTTTCTCTACCTGAAAACTCAGTATTCTTGAGTATACCCGAAAAGCCGAGTTTTTCACTAATGCGGGAAGTTTGGGACACCTGAATAAAAGATAATAAAAGAAGGCTCCTACCGTGTCTTTTTTTCGAAAGGACCTCATAGCTACTATTTCAGTTTGAGCAAGTGAAATTATTTTAGTGGTAAACAATGTTTATATATATATATATATATATAAGTGCTCGAGTGTGTACGGGCACAATTAGCAAAGCCTAACTAAATTAAAAAGTCGGCTTCATTGCGCTCACACCGAATCTATCCACGCAATGCATGTTCGGTATGGCTCCATATGATGTTTTAGATCTGCTACTTTTTCCAAATATACGCATTCTCTAAATGAGTCTGAAATAAATCTAACCTTCTTTCCTTCCCTATACGAATCTTAGGCCGGTCTTTTTGACCCTAGAAAAACCTCCCCAGTAACTACAACACCTACAACAACAACAGCAGCAGTGTTTAGCGCTCAGATCCAATTCGTTTTATTAAACCAGTCAGCTTCGTGTTGTTGTCCAACACATCTCGTGTACGTTTTAGGCGCAATAATCCATGCGCTGTCGACGCCCGCTTCAGCAAGGCGATTGCCTCCTGTGTGACGGCTACACTTTCTTGCTTTGAACGCCGCGTAAAGCAGCGTGGTCGCGGTTGTTGTAGCTTCCAAATAGCGCTGCGGGGATCCTTCGTCTCCCTGTTGGGTGCGCGTTTAACGCCCAATTCATAGCGACATCAGAGCGCTGAAAACGCTAAGGAAGCTTCTGATATAGCTATAGCTGCTGCTGCTGCCGCTGCTCCAGCTCATACTGCAGGATGTTATAGAATTAAAAAAAATGGAGTCAAGCCGGCAAGCATTCTATCGTTGTACCGACGCCAGCTGAGCCATTCCTCGACACCTCATCTAACTGCACTCGGTCATTTACGAATAGGAATGCTTGAAGCCACTTTTGTAGGTACACACAGTAGCATCCGTCGAGAATAACCTGATGTTGTAAGCCTGTTAGATCGTTACAGAACTTAGAAGAAATCATAAAGAAAGGCATACGATTGCTTTCGACTGGGTACGTGTGTGCGCAGAAATTAGCTTAGATAATGTGCCAATTGATTTTGCAAAAAAATATAGCTGGATAATTGTTTTCTTGCCATCATAATTTTGAAAAAGAAAGATGAAAAATGAAAAAGAAAATCAAGGCTACGATATTTTCCGACGATCTAGTGCCCAACAGTGGAAAAATGACATATATGAAAAATTCTATACAAACGTATTGAACGTGCGGATTTCACAAGTATAGGCGTACGACATTTATAAACGCGATCTACAGTGCAACTTAACGTTAAAGTAACCTGTGCTCCTGGGTAGTGTTACGACGTTCATACGCCAAGATGGCCACCGATACAAAAATTCACACAAAGTCAACTGCTGCTGTAGAACAATATGAGGCATTAACGACGCTTTAGAACAGCATGTTACCCAACTCGCTGCGCTCGACGCCCCCGCGAGGTGACTAAAGAGCAGTTGTAATAAATAGCTCCGGATGAAAATTCAAAGTAATGCCATGAACTTTTTCCGAGTCATCAGGAGGGGCGGAACACGCTTTTAGTGGGTTCCATACTAACGCTGTTATGACCGTGTCAGTGTGTAGATGCATCAGGCATTTCCGAAACACTCCAAAAAAAGGACAACATGGTCAGAGCTCTCAATCTGTAGGCTTTGATTTCTATAGAGAACACGACGTTTTCATCTCGGTGTCGAAGTAACTGTAGGGACTCACGCCTAGTCTATATGAAACCCGAATGATTGTAATACATCTTTGTGTTCCTACTTTTTTCTCGCCCCCGGTGGGCTCTGCCATAAATTATGTTGCTACACGGGAAATCTACGTTAGCTATTTTAGAGGATAAAACACGGTCTAACAGGTAGATTTGTTACAAATTATTGACCCAAACGCATGTGTCACATCGACAAACCAGATATTTTGTTGATATTTTCACACCAAGGACGATCCCAGCAGGAAACTTCGATGGATGCATTTTCTCGTTTCGCGAGCGTTGCCCCATCCGTACGTCATTCGTGCTATATTTAAAGAAAGCCTACCTCCAATCTCAGCCTTCAATAACAGATTCTGACAAATCTGTTAGATTCATGAGCAAGTTTCCACGAGAACAATTCCTTACATGAAAAAAAAAAAACTTAGAAATACACTACACCTATTTATTCATCTTAACTCATCCTAGATAAGACAATCGTGCCTTGTAAGATTTTTTTCCAACTCAGATCACAAAATAATATAAGCATTTCAAGTTGGAAACAAGGATCACACTGAGAACAAAGTTTGACCAGCTTCACGTACTCAGAGGTAATCAAATAAACTATGCAGATTCTATAAATCTAGTAACCAACAAGTCGGTTTTGTAAGGTTGCCATACTAACGCATGCCTGACACTATGCTAGTTCGTCGACTGGGACTTCGGCAAGCTGTTCGACATCTTAGCTGTGCGAGATCACATCCAGTTTGGGGGTAGATGGGGCGCCATGGGGTGCCAGTTACGGCGTTACAGTACTCATTTGAAAACTACTAAGGAAAAGCATCGCTTCATCTCGATGTGAACTTAATTTAAATTTATTATTATATTTATTATAGTTATAATCTTCATAGGTCATATTTACATATTACATTATTATTAGCATTATTATTATTTAATAATTATCCTTCTGTTTTCTTAGTATTATTATAATAATCATTATTGGGTTTGCTCCTGATTTCTCTTCTGGAATGGTGGTCGCTGTTTGAATCCGGCTTTGTCACATTTTTCTTGAGATGCATATATGCATATAATAGATGCATTGGTGAGATTCAAAAGCCAGGCGCGCTCGATTACGTTCTTAATATATTGCTTTCTTTCATTTCACATTTACTTGCTCCTGTGGTACCTCGCAGCTCCTCTTACAATTATGAATAATATTAATAATAATAATAATCAATACAATTATTATCGTCGTTATCGGGACGTGATCATTGTTGCTAGTACAATGGAGGGCTATGTTTTTCAATGATTTGAACAATATTATATTTTGGTGGTTTCGAGCAACATTACACAATTTGATTTCCTTGATCGCCTTCAGGCGCTTATTTCCGGAAAGCTAATAGGTATACTGTCTACTGTGTGACATTTTCGATCTGTCTGTCTGCCACTGTGTGTTTGCTTTGTAGCTTTTGATGTGTGAATGTGGTGTTCTTTCAATAGATCATTATTCCTCCTCCTTCAGTCAACTCTAAGCGTTACCAACTTCTCCAACTATTTATAATGACGTCGCGACAAGGGTCCGCGCTGTTGCTGGCTGTACCTTCTGCCCTTTTTCTACCTACTCGTGCTCCTCGGCGCACGATTATTGCACACACTCAGGCGGTCCTTCTACTCTTCTTCTAGCCGAATACGACATTTGGGCCACTCTTAGCGCATTAATCGCTCTCGTTCGTTCCGCCAAGGCCGTTGTAATGACATCGGTGTCTATTCGTGTGCATATGACTGTATCTCTGGTTGGCCACAACGTACTCTGGCTCTGTTGCTTTAGTT
Organism: Tropilaelaps mercedesae; assembly: GCA_002081605.1. Lineage (NCBI taxonomy): Eukaryota > Metazoa > Arthropoda > Arachnida > Mesostigmata > Laelapidae > Tropilaelaps > Tropilaelaps mercedesae. The sequence continues at coordinate 33,113 of MNPL01012558.1, forward strand.
CTTTTGCGAGAGTGGTTCATTGTCAATTCGATCTGCGTCCATAAAACGCCGTCTCCTCTCTCCGCTTCACTCATCTTTCTTTCCCCTTTTGCTCCACGGCACTTCGATGCGGAGTGACAGGACCTCGAGGTGACGAGGACCATCGTCAAGGTCCTGGCGAGCGTTCAGGGTTGCGTGACTAGGATCTACGTTTTCTTGCGAGAGGCGTCCCATCCAGCCAGAAGTATCCGGCCACCAGCTACACACTAAGAGGGCTCCACATTCACTCAGCCTCTCTAACTACAGTCGATGTTCTACTCAACTTGATAACTGCACATCTCCGTTCCAGGTCGATGTTCGTCTAATCATTGTTCCAGTTCGCTTGTTCCATTTCCTTGCATCCCTTGGGGCTAACCCGTCCCGCGCGTAGGACAGGTGACTGAACCCACTCTGCCGAGTGGACATCATCAACGATGCCCTCAGTTGTGGCCTTCTAACGACCGCCCAATCATGTGTTTCAGGACGCACGCCACATACGGCCAGACACTCCGTAGAGATGCGTTCCTAGAGCGCCATGATGGAGGAAAACAGAATCAATGTAGATTATCATTATTCATAATCATGATGACATGAATCCGACCACGCTGAGGGACGAAGTCAGTGACGTGCTCAGCACGCGCTACCCCTGATTGCAGAACGCTGGTCGGGATGGCACAAAGCAGATAAACCGCTGGACGCATCTAATGGATGAGATCGGTGACCATAACCATGCATTATCGAGCGATTCCATGGAAATCATGATGAAACTCTAGGCTGATTCCATTCAATCTCTCCGCTGTTTCATTTGCGTGGTAATTTTATAGCTGCATGACACCCGTGCTCATGGTTCGGATGACGCCAGGCCACTATCGGATACCCGTCACCAGTGAAAATGGATCTGCAGTCGCTATTTTAGCTGACGCTGTTGGCGTTGTTGTTGTTCGTCGACATGAGCCGCTGACAGATGTTGCTCGCTCGGCTCGGCGCATCATAGTAGAGGGTGGTAGTGATCCGGCGTTAGGGTGGTGGCACCTGCGGCCGCAGCCAAGCCTGCGGTAAGGCCAGCAGCCGAGAAGTCGAACCTGGAAGTCGACACGCGACACAGCACATTCGGTTAATCGTTTTGGAGACTACACCACTTCTGGGCTATTTATGCACCGATGTCCACCACTCGAGTCAAGGTAGCCTAAGACTCAGTACTGACAATCGCCATTTTGAAAATATTTTGGTTAGGTCGTTGACGCGAAACGTTCGCTTGAACGTAGAGGCTCAGTGCTAGAATCGTTTTGCATCGGCATTCGAAATCTAGCCTATTCCAGGATCAGCATGCAGTCCAAAATGTCGTACCCTCAGGCTTCTTCTCCGTGTGTTTCTCGTGTAACAGCATTCTTGGATGTATTTATTTAAAGCGTCCAAACGCAAATCCTACCTGAGGCCAGCAGCTGCCGCGGGAAATTGCGCCGACTGAGCAGCCAGCTGAGTTGCTGTCGAGGTGATCACGTCAGGGGGCGCAGATGCAAAGGACGCCACGGCACTTTTCAATGAATCCATAGAGGACCCTCCGAACAAGTGGTGAATTGAATGCTGGAATAGAAAAAAAGAGGCATACATGAGTATAGTGACGAAGCGAGTCTTTTAGTAACATTTCTACATTAGTTGTGCCAACCCTTCCTGACGGTACCCTCCACCGTACGCGCTTCACCTCAGTGTTTATTGACCTTGACGACGAAACATGCTCGCGACGTAGCTCGCAAAATATTCGTCAATTTCTGGCGAATGTTCCTTATGTTTCCTAAATAATGAACATATACTTCATCAGAGACTTTTGTGGGCTCTCTGAAAATGTTTTTTGATCATTTTCCGGAACGTTCTTGTTTTCTAGCTTTGATGACTTATAAATCATTCTAAATACACCCACGAGCAAGTTGCCGTCGGAAACTTTGTGAAATTCATAGAACGTCGTTATAGCCAACCTTTCCGGAAGCAGAGGCGGCTATAGCAGTCGAAAAATAAGCCAATACGCTCAGCAGCAAAACGATTTTACGCGCCACTACCTTTCTAAGTCGTTCTTGGCTTTGTGCTGTTCCCTTCTGTTCTATCTGCTTCTGGCTTTCTTTGCGTTCTCTGTTTGGTAATTTCGATTGCTTCGTCACGTCCACGACCTGACAGCAGCCATGATTGTGCCATCAATTCAGGAACGAGATGGAAAGCTCAAACAGAATAGAGAACTTGCCAACACTTGAGCACATATTTTGTGCGTGAGGTGCTTGCTCTGATGTCACGGCTGCTTTACACCTATGTCGATCCTCACTGAACATTACTGACTCATCTTCTAGCCATTCTTCTCTCACTTTTTTGTTCTCTCTCTTCTCGCAGACACATGATTCGCACTCAGATTCGCACGCGAACAATTTCGTTTTTCGTCCGCGCAAACTGCGACCTCGCACTCGACACGTTGCTCGCTCCAACTTTGTCGTTGTTCGACCTGAATTACTTCGTTATCCGACGCAAATCGTGGCGTCGCTAACATAACGACTGTTGCTTCTGTTATTGTTGTTGCTGCTGCTGCCGTTCTTGTTTCGTGGTCAATGCTGCAGAGACTGCCGTTGGCGTCACAGCACAGCCTCTCGCGGATATGCGCGACGCGTTACGCGTCCATTCGCTCAGTCAACACAAACATTTCGGACAGTGCGCGCCGCGTCGCTTTCTTTAGTTGTAGCTTCCGCCGTCGTTGCTGATTGTGCTGCTGTCTTCGATAGCGAGCCCGAGTGAAAAAAGAGACAGACAGACGGACAGATCGAGGGAACGAAAGTCTTCTTTCCCAACACTGGTCTCGCTTTTCGTCTGAGTCGCCTTCTCTATTTGAAACGAAACGGAGCCTGACATGATTACATTATTGTATGTACTTGGCGGCTCTGCCGGGCCTGTTGCCTCCACACTATGGCGATTGGCGGTCGGACAACAACAACAACAGCCACAACCAGCACAACAATTCTCAATTTGAAATGAAGAACGCGCAGCAAAACAACTAGACTTTCGTGCGCGACCTATTAGTTCTCGCAGTTAGAGTTTCTATTCGTGCCATCAAGATATCTCCGGCCGCTGGCCATCGATAGCTTCACTACGCGATGCTGCCGATATCGCTGCTGCTGCTGCTGCTGCCACGGCTGAAACTGGCGCTACGCTTGGACGGGAGAGTGGTTTGAATCGAAATTAAAACCACACTTATGTCAATGTAGCGCGATGAAATGCTCGTATCAGACGACGACTGCCTATGCGTTCCTCCTAGCCCGTAGGTCAACTACGGACGGAGTAACGCGGAGCAATGTAAAATGGCGTCTTTGAGGCGACAGGTAAAAACCCCGCGCGGATTCACGGACGTCCGTAGTGATATTAGATGGCGGAATTTCATAGACGACGTTGTATGAACGCGACAATCGTAACGGAGTTCGGAACTTTCCCAACGCTAGGAAACAAAGTTTGTGTCAAAGGAAAAGTGTACCCAAAAATTCTACACTGCCAAACACTTGAACCCGTTTTTGTGTGCTTTGCCTATAGCCGAGTGCGTAGAAAATAGCAGTTCTCTGCCATAGACACACATCTTGGCTGCGCTCAGGTCTGACCATCTTACGGTCGTCATAGCCCGATAATCAGTGAATATGAAGACTGTCGATGCATTTTTAATGAGCTAAATGGATGCCACAAAAAAACACATTGTTACAGCTTGACTGTTGTAAAATGACAGCGCCAACAGTACTCGCAGAAAAATTAAACATATATATATATATAAATGTAAAAGAAAAATGCTGCGTTACTTTGTACTATATCATCATGATGATTCCCGAGTGGGTGTTCCATTCGATGTGTGCATATGTGCTTTATATGTGCTTTTCCCGTGAAGGAGTGCTTCGGGCTCGTTGAACACAGCAGCGCCTACGATGACAACTCAACCAAATGACGCCTAGGCTAGGCTAACTGATAATGTCCCTAAACCATGTTTTTGTTTGAGGACGCCCCTACGAAATCGCTCTTCGATGCTTCGAAAATGACCGGCCAATCTACAGTTCTACTCGTTGTTTAATCGCCTCTCCTCCCCTCATTGTGGATCCCAAGAAAGCTCGTTGGCGCCTTCTCCTTCAAGCGCCGGCGGCGGTTTCTTCCTTCAAGCAAACCTACCTGAACAGTATCAGGCTGAATATGTGTTAGCCGTATGCTGCCACGTACGGCTATACATACACACTACATACACACTACATACACACACACATACACACACACACACACACACATTCACTCATATACGATGATGGGGGGCCGAACTGTACGGGGCGTGTGCGTGAGGGTCGTTTAGTATCTGCGCTAATGCTCTACCGAGGAACAGATGTAGAACAGCAACAGCCAGAAGTGGTGTTTAACCGCAACCTCGGCGACCCACTTGGCCACATAATTTAGTCAGTCACGTTTGGTCATGATGGAACGGCGCCACCACCCTCCCTCCTTCTCCTTCCTATTCATCCATCCATCCATCCATCCATCCATCCAGTTCACTGGCGAATTAGAACGCCACTGTCCGAGGTCAGTACTCGCATTGGCGATAACATTATGATGTGTCCGTCGCGTTCATATTTCGCTTTCGAACCTCATTCTATGTTTCGAAATAACAGGAAGATTCGAGAGTGTACGGCCTTTTCTGCTAGGATGGGATGAATGTCACAAAGACATTTTTTTAGTTTTTATAGGCGGATAAAAATTAGGCGAATACGTCGAGAATTCGTCATACCCGTTACTTTCGAGCTAATTCTAATATAGCAGGAAGTAAAGTACGTTAATCTTCGCTTACCATTTAAATAATCAAATGTAGTTGTCAAATTGTCAAAATGAATTTTGAAATGAAATGTCAGAGTGAATATTGCACATGTAGCAAACATAAAAGTCTAAATGTAGCCTTGCATTGACCATCTCTTATTTTTGCGATTCATTCTGTTACTGTCTGTGGATATATATATATATATATATATATATATATATA
>MNPL01012561.1:0-21990 GCA_002081605.1 Tropilaelaps mercedesae
ATATATATATATATATATATATATATATTTATATATTGTACACCGAAAGGCCAATAAGAGATCAAAGACTTAAAACAATGATGTTAGCGCGAAAAAAAACTAACGTTCCGCGTCAGCTGTGCCTTCGTGTCACATTTAAAGCAAACCCAGTTGCAACCATGGTTCCAGTATAATAAACTAGAAGGAATATGCGCAGCAATTGTCAGAAATATCCACGAACAGCTGTGAGAAACAGACTAAAAAAATATTCCCATAATCGTTATGCAATAAAATCCCTATATGTCAGCTGGATTTTCCTTAAGATGGACCTTGCATTTCTCTTCAGAAGTTTCGTAAGCTACTCACAAACTCTTCCAGCTGTTATCAGAGACGTATGGCAGAGGTAGTACGGCTGACGATTCGAGGATCACACTTGCTTATTCTTCAAGTACGACCCAACTACACACGTCCTTAAATATTGTACTCTTCTAAGCCGGATATGTCATAGGTCAAGTTTACTAAAAAGAGAAATGTCTGTCACCTAATTACCTTTCAGCAACGTGATAAATTGTACTGCCACCATATTTTCAACTTCGGTTCACCGAGTTCAAAACTAAAAATTGGCTTCCGCGAACAATTACTATGAACATGTAACACTTATCTCGCGCACAATAATGGTAGTAACGAGCCTACAATTATAGAGCCAGTACAAAGAACCAGCAGGCCTTAGTAGGATATCGATTACTACCCTTTGGAGCTCTTCTAAGCGTACAAAAATCTCCTAGGTTCCGTTGTCACCCTTAAACGAGCTTGCCACCAAAAGTGTTCACCCACAATTCCTCGAGCTGTTCCACCTTCTCTGTTCGTTTAACACCTCCCACCGTGTTGTACGACATAGGCATGGTGCTCATCGAGCGAGCTGTAGTGGTGCTCGAAAGCACCAGTATCACCATCATAACCACTATCAGCATGACTACGTGAAAGCAGCACCTACTGATCGATGAAACATATCATGTCTGCCTCTCTCAATAGTATCCAGTCCTACCAAAAAATAACGTAAGATGTTGATAACGCTGGCATCTCAAGGGTTTTGGCTGCTTGCGCTACACTTCGTTTTCCGTCATATAGATTGTCGTAGAAGGAGGTGAGCCGAGTAGTATAGCAAGGCGCTGGAAGCACCTGGTGAAACCACGCCGACACGTAAAGGCTGATCGCCGCTAGAGATGGCATACAAAATAGAGGGCCAAAGGGCGGCCACTGCACATCACGCCACGTCCGCTTTAGCTACCGTATCCCCATGTCGACCATAGTTCGATTCCCCTGATAACCATCCAACAGCCCACAACCACTCTTTCTCAGCCCTATGTTGACGCGACGATAACCCACTCACTGGAAGGCCTGGTACACTGTGATCCTCTATAGACCTGTTCCAATATAAGATCCGCACTGAGCAGGCAGAAGTAGGGGGGCACTTCTCACTTTTCGCGGCATTCAGTACGGCGAACGAACAATACTTACTCTATCACACAAGTCACCGGATGTATCACACCTATCTTATTAGTATTGAATAATTACAAGTAGTGAGATTCTAGCCGTTGGAATAATACATTAAAGGTTAATTTTATGTGCCGTATGAGCTGACACAAGCGTTGAACGTTGTACGGCTAATTATAACGGTTGCAAACTGCAAATTAAGCAAGGCGGAAAGCTATAATGAACATAATCTCCTGAAAAGGAGAATGAGAAAGCGTACCCGGAGACGAGTTGGAATCAGGCATTTCTATATTAATATAGAGGTTCTATCTACTGGGATAGAATAGGCGTTTGACGCCGTGCGGTAAATTTTTAACATATAAGTGGTGGCGCACTGAAATTTTTTGCCAATGTTCGTGCTACACAAAATAAACTAGCTTAAAATAAAATAGCGGAATGCTTGCATAAAGAGCACAAATACTGTGGGCGCCTTATATGATATAAGCACAATTTATTCAGGTTATTCTTCATTCTAATGCTTTGATAAACAAGTAGTCATTGGTCGACATGCAAGCATACATATGCAGCGCACACGTCAACTGCAAGATACTGCTTTTTAAGGTTTGTTATTTATTTTCAGTTACTCTATTATCCATCCAAAAACTGTTACCGTGGACGTTAAATGTTGGCTGATGGTCAGCTATAAAAAAAAAAAGTTACTCTATTATCCTAACTTTGGACCCCACGGCAACTGCGGTACGGCATTAGATTGAAAATTTCATCGATTTTGCGGCTAGGAAATCGTCAGTCAAAAATGTGAACCAAAAATTGACTCTGTCACACAATGAGAGAAGTGATTTCAAAGCTCAGTAACACGTTCTGACAAAATATTGTGTTGTTGATTGTGTCTCTGATATTTTGAAACGTAAGAAATCGGCACACACTGTGTAGTCGTAGAAATGGATACAGGCATTTTACTGATGCAGGCACACCAAATGTTAAATAAACGGGAAGAGGATGCTGTGTTCTTGTTCTTCGTGAACAATTGTCTCAAATATCAGAAACAGCTTAAGCTAGTGAAATACCGCATCAGCAGTCAACGTTGCGGTGGTATGTGCCGTAGTTACTTTATTCACACAAGCATTTAGCGGAGCGTAGCATGATACACAGCAGTGAACACAGAATTAACAATGAGATGCAAAGTATCAAAAAATTCAAGGAATAAAACATAATAATAGCAAGGCTAATTTCGTCCTTCGCAAAACAGCTAGCATATTACTGCTCATCGATGTATAGCTCAAATTGTTATGCCCCTGCGCACATAAAGTATTGTTTATCCAAAATTAATACAGGACGTTGCGGAAAAACAAAAAAACTGTGCAAATAAAAGACCTCATGTAAATATGTTATAAAAGACCCACTGTTATGCAGTGCTTTTTTGTAGCCGATCTTGTCGCTTCATTCGACGTTTAGGGTCAATGTACAACATTTTCTTCACCGCTTTAGCTACGTACTACCGTGTTGTATCGTCCCAGTACCTTTAATTTCTACAGCTTTGTCAATTAGTGTACTACAGTATATAAGTGACGGCAATGGCAGCAACGCTACGATAAACTCTGTGGTTGTTTTGTTAGTTATTAGTTTCGAGTTGTCTCGAACAGTGTTTTCATTGCATCGTCTAAATTTCCCTAACTATAAATGACGCAATGAATACATTCTTTCCCTTTCTCGCACTCACCACAGTCAACCACGTTTGAATGGAAATTAGGCTTTTACTTGACTCCTATTCTTAGATTTAATGTATAGTTCGGTGAAGTGGCTTTTTTCCATACGTTACCATATCAAAGGTTTTTCTACTTTTTCGACTGAGAACGTTACTAAAGCATTCAAATTCATTGTATTTTCGATTCGGTAGAGGACCAATAATTTGAAGAATATAATTGTAAGGTCACGTTGTGTAAAAATGAAATTCCCGAGAATCTTCAAATCGAAGGGCATTACACTACGTCTCCAAAAGCCGCAAAGATGTTAACGGGCTGTGATGTGAATTTAGTAAACTGCTTCCATTATCCAAGCTGGTCTAGTCAACCAGAATAAAGGTGGGTTAAAAATGTTCTATAGCTCGCAGTCCGCAAGAAAGAAAAAGAATAATCGATCAGTTATCGCAAATATATTGAAAGATTCACGAAACGAAAGAGATATGCACAGCGTCGTACATTGAAGCTAACAGCTTTTACTTTCTTAAAAAGGTACATACCGTTCATAGAAATATGTCTACAGGAAAGAAATGAAATCAACTAAACCGGTAAAAAATGCTTCTTTATGGTTGATTTAATTACTAGAGCTTGTTGCCACTTTAAACGGATCGCCATTCACCACGGCTACTATCAGTGCATGAGAAGTTAGGCGGGCGGATTTGCCACCGGGCTCTGCGGCGGAGGTCGCGACGTTGTCGGCGACTGACGTCAATGCCACAAATGGGTGGCCTGTAGACTACTGTATGCCTGAGTGGTTGAGTCTGTCTATGTTTTGTCAACGGGTTCGCATTAGCAGTGGAAGTTATTTACCTAGTCATTTTCCTATGGTTGGTTGTAATGGTTGATTTAGTGGCCACTCTAATCGTTTCAGGTGAGGATCACGGTAAGTGTGGAAACGGGTGTATTCATGCACCATCCCCCTCATGGTCTTAACAGTGAGTGGGTGGAGAGAAAGAAAAAATGTACTAAACACAAATATAAACTAAAAACAGATGTCGACGTTACGGCTTTTTGCATTTGGCTTATGTAAATTTTACCTTCACTGTTTACGCTTACGTTATTATTAATAACGGTACATAATTTAATAACATCAACCAACATTAACTTTCCATAGAAAAACCTTAAGCTCACATGCATTCATATCAGCCACTAGATTCGAGGGGTGTATATTGGCAACGGTTATCTCTTGCGACAATGAAAACAAGCAACACAGATGCCAAAATCACGTGTATAGTGACGAATATTTCTTGCTATAGAATTCTTACGCTGTCCTTAAAATCTCCCAACGTCTTAATTTCTAGCATTATCTAGCCCTTCAAGTTGTTGTAGATCGTTTATAAACATATCAATCACCTTCAGTTCCCTCCAAATGAAATTATTGCAAATAACAATATTAAACACCGTTCCATATTTTACTTAAGTGAGATCCAGTTCAATTAGAAATCGATTTTCCCTCTATTCCATTTTGTGCAATCGCACAACATTATCATTTAATATTAATTACCCACCATACGCTACGCAGCTGCTAGTTTTTTATAGAGCGAGTTACAACATGCGCGTAAATATTTGGGTGCTGCCAGCCATTTAAACCAAATACTGCGCATATTATGAGATTAAGATCTTTTCTAATTGATGAATTATTATCACATGGCGATAAATAATCACCACTCCTCGAAAATAACACTTCATTTGAGCATGAATGGACTTTGGCTTACTTCTTAAGCAAAGGCGTGTATTCAACACACAACCATATACGACACCAAAGCTGTACACGGTTTTTTACTTATGAGGTAAGTATATTTTCTTTTGCTCCAGGGATTTGGTCATTGCAAGGGGCTGACAGTTTCGCTGGCCGCCAAAGGTAAAGAACACGTAGAACGAAGTATTACTAAAATAAATAGAACAGCTATTTCTTCTTCTCGCATACACATTATAGCCATAGCCCATTGATTCTTCAAGAACATAGACATACCTACACGCTTTTTCTGACCTTTACCTAAATTAACTGGCAAACTTGCTTATATTAGGCCCGTAGCTACTTACAGAGCAAGAAGTCTTCAACCTAGCATAAATATGCCCAACATAATCGCTGTGAATACTTTTAGAGAATACACACTGGAACTTAGCGCGGTGAGCCTGTTATTACCGGTGTGAAAATCGTCAATTGAGGTGTTTCGATCCAAACTAAAGGGAAACGAACTCTATTACTCATTGTGATATATTTGAAGACAAATTCATTATATGAATCCTCATCTGCTTGTCTTTTTCTTTATCGCATATACGTTTTGTAAATTTTTTTCGTGAGTTTTTCCATATATGAGTTATTAAGGTTTGCTCTGGTTCACCGCTAAAATGACTGCAACGAGTGAGAAAGCACACTACCAAGGAGAGCTGGATTTTTAAGTAGACATCAATGATGAGACACGATATACTCCAGCACATCTCACACCGATTCTTCCTCTGATCACAAATGGAGAATGTTCCGAAATATTTGCAAATGATGCTGCCTTCCCGCCTGCTAAACAAAAGAACAGCCCCCAGCTTTTTGTGCATAGTTGAAAATTACGAACGCCCATGCGCTTCCTTATTTTAAAAGTGGTCAATAAAGCTGAGTCTATGTTTGGTATCAATAGATATTGGCCATCATCAGCAGTTATTCGATTTGTCCGAATATCGTTTGTTGCCTAGATACATGGCTATGTCATTTTTATTTTTTGATAAACATTGACAAGGACGCAATATGTATATTGTACGTTCTAGTATCCTTGGAACTGTAAAAATATTAGGCTTATTCATAACACTTTCTTTATCTTCGGGCAGCAGGTCCCTTATGCACAGAAAAACTGCTACATGGGACTCCTCTTTTGCTTAGCGTACTCTGCTTTCCAAGCCTCTACATCTGGTAATGTTCTTTCTCGCTTGTTGCAGTATTTTAAAAGTGAGCCAGGCGAGACTTAATAACTCATATGTCAAAAAGACTAAAAGGAAGAAGTTCACTCACAGAACGAGCAAATGAGGGCCGACATAATCAATTTGTCTTCAAATCAAAAACATGTTAAAAACATGTTCGTTCAAATAGATTGTAATGGAGTTAACAAACAGGAAAAATTAATTGTCTATTAGAATAATGTTAGAGAAGAAAATAAAAGCTGTGATTGCACATTTAAGAGCTTTTTTTTTATTGGATTTTTTTGATCATTTTTCCTAAGAAGTAACACAAGTATAATTAATAAGAGTACGGACTAATATACACCAGCCTATGCGTTTTTTTGCCTCGTCCGTTGCTATTCGTAGGCTCGGCGCTAGCAGTTGTTAATGAAAACTATACATGAATCTGAAATGTATTCGTGGGAAGCATTCTCTACTAGAGCAAAACAATGTAACTACAGAGTACATCTGGAAACCTTTCAGCCTTTCTGGCACAACAGAAAACAATCGATGGTAAGCGCCCGCCTCACAGAAGTCTTTTCTAGTGTAAATGACGTAAAATTAAGACGTAATGGTATTATATTGTAATAATGAATGCAAACACTTTCTCACGCACACAAATACACATAATTTTAAACTTTTTGATACACACATATACCGAGCCTTTAGGTAAATAAAAATGCTTTGTCTAGTGTTGAATGCCATTTTCAGAGCATAGTATATGAGAAGCTTATAATAAACAAAAGCTCGTCTTGTTTTTGATTATTTAAACAAAATCGAGATAAACGAAAACAACATCAACAGCTCTTCTTGGATATGACATTAGTCAACCTATTACGTGCCTATACATCCAGGTTACCGATGTTGAAAAACCCCATACTTGTAGCCTATGCGAATGCGTTCCTATAAATTTTATAATCAATGAAATATAATGACGACCAGTTCTCTTCACTTTACCTGACATGACTGTTATCAATATTGACCATAGCGTTCATTCTTTATTCCTTCCATCACCCAAAAACAATGGCGGAACAAATCTTTAACGTGATAAAAATCTTACTAGGAACTGGCTGTAGGAAGAATAACACACGGGCGCACTTGGCGATCAATAAAACAAAGAACGATTTTATGCCCTACAACTTTAAGCTTCTTAAACGCTTCGTCTTCGGCTTTATTCGGGAAACTGAGCCAATGTAACGCTCACGGCAGCGAAACCCTTGTTCGTTCATTCAGATTTCTTTTAGGTGATCGTACGAGGGGAAAGAGACGCAAAGGGGAAGAAGAGCAGTCGGCCAGAAATGAGCAGCAGAAGTAAAAGACCCCAAAGCGTGCGATTCTTCGCTTCTTTTTGCATTCCCCTTTCCTCACTTTGGCCCTACAGCCCCAAGCAACCGAAAATGAACCGATTACATATATATATATATATATATATATATCGTTGGAAGCAATAGTTGACTCACACGTCGCGCACTCGGTGTTAACAAGGGACATTTAGCGTCAAATAAAACGACACGTGTGACAAAGTATTTGGAACAAACGACAAGGCACGAGTAACGACGCACTGGCGGCGACTTGCGTAGTTCCTAAGCAGATTAACAATTTTTTCCAGCCTACCCGCCTCCTTCAACTTCCCTCTGTGACAATATGCAGCCACAAGACAAAAAACAAGTTAAGAAAACGAGTATTACTTTTTCTTTCAATGACTACTTACGATACCATTGTATGTCTTGTTTTCGATATTTCTAATTAAAATTTCAAGCTTATGAGCACCACCATCAAGTTCAATCCGAAATATGGTTCCTGTAAGAAAGGGAAGTCCTGTAAGCAAGAAACGGTTTTCGAACTCGATTCACTCAAACGAGCTTTTCTTTGTCTAGGAACATATCCCGGGTGTATCCTCTTCAAGTACAAGAAAAACAGAGGAGGGGCCCCCCGCCGTGGTACATCTCATGACAACTTATTCTTACCTGAGTGCTTTTACTGAGTCTGGTTATCGCATATGGCGGTCAACTCAGGGATCCATGTAGACGCTGGCTTGAGCCGAAATGCGGGACACAACTACTGGAGGAGTCCACCAGTGACTCCGTTGTGCGTCGACGTTGGATAAATAGTAGGAATCCTGCTTGCCAGCGACAGAAATGTAGGCCACCCGCAGAACTCACGGCTATGAACCCCTCAGCTATCCAACTAGACAATATCTATCCAGTTATCCCGAGAATAGCCCAAGTATCTCGCCGGGAACCATTCGGGATGATACCAGTGCACTAGCCAGAGCTGCCTGACCCACACCGGAGCCTTTTTGAGCGTCATCACTTTGCAACAATATTATGGTGACTCGCGGTGTTAAGGTCACTAGCAAGAAGGTAGAAGCATCCTTAACAGTGGTCAGGTGCGATTAATATTAGATACAGAGAAGCGAACACCGTTTGTGACTAGAATAGTTTGGTTTATGTATAAAGTTTGGCCTATAAGGTATGTAGGCTCAGTAAAAGGGATTGAAGCAGGTCGGGACACAAAACTCTTGTCTAACAAACTCGATATTATACTAGTCAAGTGAAGTCACCTGAGACTAGACTGTTGCAATAACTTGTAATGTCAATTTTCGGAAGGTACCATCAAATTCAAAGCGTCGCGTGCACGTCACACCACTTTGATCCACCAACCATTCGCTTACTCACAGTCGACTAACAACCCTCCCTTTCTCTCTTCCACGTCGAGACAATGCACTTATGCCAGCCGATACTGCCATAAGGCGCCACCGCCATCCAACACAATTACATAAATCCTATGTACAGCGGGTAAGCCATAGCCAATCAGTCCACATAGACACATTGTCGCAATCTAGACCTAGGTAGCCGGCTGCTAGGTATGTCACTATGGCAGCTCAGTAGAATTTGCTCTGACGACGATCGCTCAGCATGGACATTGATAGATATGAGCAATCTAATGACCACGTATACCAACCGTGCAAACTTCTAACTTTAAAATTCGAGAATCGGGAACAACGGGTATTTACTTAATGGACCGTCCTTTGTGGGAGAAGCACAAGCAACCAAAAAATACAAGTGCAAATATGCCTCCACGCGAAAAATACGCGCACACGGCCCAACTAAATCGTAGCGGGTAATGGCCTAGAGGGTAATGGCCAGAAGACGAGTCTAAAATTAAGTACCCCTCCCGTCATTGGACAGCAGAGGACGGCAAAGAACATACCACATGTCCCCGCTCCTATTTTTATATTAGCGTAAAACGCACTGCGGCTAACGGCAAACGAGGCAGCAACTGGCCAAACCAGAGTCAGGCACTAATGTCCTCATCCGGTAGGGGTACTAGAACGAAGGTTAGTATTAAAGCGCGGGCGAAAATGAGGTCTGAACTCCGGGAAGGTCTTCCTTTATTTTTTCTTGGGTAGGTGTCAATACAACAGGGATCAGGGTGTGTACCACAGGGAAACAGTCGAGATGCCGACTAAAAACGTTTAGGCTCCATAAGTTGAGACTGATGATAAGGAAGAACTGTGGCCTGTTCCAACCCTCTGGCTACAATATTATTACCCGCTCACCGACATTGATTCAACACAAATCATCACAAAGCATTCGATCTTCTTGCACAGATTTAGGCGGACACTACAATGCTCGAGACTTCCCATTCTATGCACCTATTTCAGTTTAGCAGTGTTGTTAAATGACCATTTGGACTCTGGTTTGGATAAAAGCTAGCGTAACCTAACGTCTCCCCAAACGGATTCCGATGACTTTTGTAGTTGCCTTACCTTATTTTCTTTGGGTTGCTTTTCACCGATTCCGTTGTCCCTTCTCCGTTAGTGAAGTCTCTTCAATCGACCCACAGTAACACGAACACGGGCTTTCCACTTTTTCTCCCACTGTCTCACTAGAATCCAAGTGGTATTCTTTAAAACACTAAAACACAGAATGACGGTCTCAAGTCGTTGCGCCTAACCGCCTTTCTGGCCCTGGTGGTGGCTCTCAGGAGCGGCGGCCTGACTACACCACCACCCTGCAGGCTGCTGTCGGGCCATAGGGATGGCGCTACTATCGCATAAATAAAATCGTACGATGTCCTTCCCTCTCACATCGGACGAGAGCGAGGGGGTCGCTCGGCCTGCCTGGTCGCAGAGCCGCCGTCACGAACCATTGCCATAGCTATTGCTTTCGTTGTTGCCGCTTTCACGGCTGACATCGGCACCGCCGCCAGACATCGTTCGGTGTGGCGAAGCGACGGATCCAGAGTAACAACTGCTTGCAATCGTCCCCATCGAGATCTCTCCGATGGCCACTGTCGGTCGGGGCCACTCCGGCGGTCGGTCCACCATCAGCTTCATTGGCGAGCGGGAACGGATCATCGGTCTTTCGCCTCATTCTTCGTATTTTCATGCTCCGCTCTATAACGGCGCGGATGCTCTACTGCTGCTGACATAGAAACATCAACCAGCGCTAGCGAAACGTCATCATCAGCCGTTCGTTTCTGCCCGGAACGCATATCTGAACTCACAGAACTACATCTGCTGCTACTGCTGCTGATGCAGAACAGCTGCTTTTGCTACTGCTGCTGTCTCGATTGCTGCTGGCGATTTTCCCTGTCAACAACCATCCGGTGGAGCAGCAGCAAGTCAACGGTGGCGTTACAGCCATCACCTCAACAACGTGGCCATAGTGTTGGTATTGATGTCGGTGGATGTTGCCTCCTGTGGCTGTTATTGGTGTGGCGTTGGTTCGTCATCGTGCCGATAGTTGTATACTAGTAGTAGTAATAGTGGTAATAGTAGTAGTGACGGCCGTGGCAGCAAAATGACAACTACATCCGCTCTTGTTGCTAAATGACGATGAGGCTGATCCTCAAGCTGATGTTGACGATTATGACGTGCATGTTCGCATGTCGGCCAATCGCTATACAATCATTAGTGATTGTGCCGCACCAAGTCAACGTAACTCGACAGGATCAAAGCCATACCTATTATTATCATTATTATTCGTCATAACCTTCTATTTTCCATTTCCTTAGAACACTCGCAGACGATTTTTTTACTGACTCGGCTGCTTGAGCGGTTGTTACTGGTGTCCTTTCCGAACGCGTGACGACGACGGTCAGTATTAACAACGCTGTTTTGTAGTTCTGAAACGCACCGTCAGGGGGTGCCAGCTTCTTGATGTGGCCTAGCCCTTGACCTAATTATGATCGCCGGGTTAGAAGAAGCTAGACCCATATATAATAAAAAGAAACATCCTTCAAGAAATATAGATAGAAGAACATATATAATGTAGCGTAAAAGGAGGATGACTTGTAATAGATCAATTATATCTAATGTATGGGTTTCATGGCGTCAGATGTCAATGTATGGTGGGTACATAACCTACGGTAATAATGCTCCTCTTGGCTCCTATTTATGAGCGGGTCGCTATTCTGATGAGATAGCCTGGCACTGATTGCCTCTTGTAAAGGTATGTTGAGCTATAGTTTCTTTTGAATTAAGAGCATGAATTAATCGATTATTATTGGGGTCAAGCGACTCAACGCCATTGTTTCCGTCTTCCGGTTTGGCCATTTACAAGCAGCTGAAAGTTACGTGAGCTGGAACATGTATTAATATACATGATCCGGTGTTGCATTTGTATCAAAACGCTTCATTCTCAAAATTTTGTAGCTGAAAAGACCATGCTAGCGCTCTCGTCAAAAGACTGCATTAAGAACCACGTAAGTAAGATAACGCAGGGATGAATATGTGCGATATGCCTGTGTGCAGGTGACGCGCATGCTTAAAAGATTTGATATTCTTTAAAACAAAGTACGAGAGAAATTGTTTTTTGGTCAGTGACTTCTGATATGCACAGCAATTTTTGAGGTTCTCACGATCTCACAATCAGGCATACCAGTACTAGTGAAACCTGACTGAGCGCCTGCATTTACCAAGCAGTTTGGTTTGTACCATTGGAATTTGCTAGTATTGATTACCACTTTTTACCGCTTTTTAAAAGTTCTCGAGAGTATTCGAATATTAATGAAGTGTATTGCATTTGTTCAGGAACATCATCATAGGGTTAAGTGTACTTGCGTCCGTTTTGGACGCGGACGAGACAAGCAGGTGCGCGGGTTTGAGCCTCGCCGCTTTTACATTTGTCGGATCCGCCTTTGAAGAAACGCAATCTTAGGAACATCCTGATATTTCGTTCTTTCAAGAGAAACGAGAGCTAGGCTTTTACGCGTTATAGGATTCGTTTTCCAAAACAAAAGCACAGTCACCACCTTCCGTATTAGTTACCTAAACAAAAGACACATGGGAGGGCAATATCAAATTTCAGAGTTTCGTATTTCATTGAGATCGGGTCACTGCCATTACGTATTCAATGTAATGACAAAGCTATGCAGATCATTCGGCCTTTGGTTGCTAGAGTGGGATGTGCTCTGAGGTTGAACGAGGTAGGGAGAGCCGCCATTTCAACTCGTTTTTGCTTTAGACAAGTCAATGTATCATCGCACGAATCAATGAATATCTTGTACCGGATAACTTTAGCGATTCAGCTTCATGTGACGCCAGAGAAGTGAGAAGAAAAGCGGTGAGCATTTCAAAGCGCGTTACAAGACAGATTCGTTGCTTTGCTTTCAGTTCAACAAACGACTGTATTATCATATTACGAAGTTTAGGCTCAAGTGCCCACCGAGCAGGTGCTTGGAGAATTCTTAACAGAGCTGCGCACCCGTCCAAGTGCTAAATAGCCACTGGGCTTCGACTTTACGCTTGTTTTCAACAAGATAGTACACATGTGCATGCCAGCCAGTGTTAATTTAGATGGTTTACTCATAACATCGCTATATTCGACATAGCCGTCTTGTTCTCTATACCTAAATCCAAGAAAAAATCTGCAAGGCATCCTTAGCTGTCGTGAATGCACTATGAGACGACAGCAATCAGTTGTAGAGGGCCTAAAGCTTTACACATGTCTTGCAGTCGTGACAGAGTATATTTTTAAGGTGAGTACACGCTAGCTCTTTAAAAAAATGCAATCCTAATCTGTTCCGAGGAACAGAATGACCTTTGATGCCATGGAAAGAATTTCTTATTTCAAATAGTTTTATTTGAGGAATATGCAATACCTGTGTTAAATGATAGATGAGCCGTTTTGTTAAATATTGGCTCTTGTTAGTCTTAGCATTGAACGGTTCGCAAGATTAAAACGCCAAAGTACCGACTATCGTTTTTTAGAATTTAGGATCTCACAGATGAGTGAGGCATTGAGTCCAACTGCAATCAGAGTGCTTGTGTATGTAACCGAAGATGGTACCCTGGTCATGAAAGTGCCAAATATTACTTTAAGTTATTATTATTTAAATATTAAGGTTATTAACTCAACTTGTGCTATGTGACAGATTCGAGGCCATACAAACAACAAAAAGTGTTCGTCAATGTGCTGAATTTTTTTGTAATATACCGGAACTAGATATTTCGAGCTAACTGGCATTGATGTCAGAAATCAATTCAAATCATATTTTACGTTTATTAATTAGACAAGGTCTCTTTCAGGGCTATGCTATTGAGGCTAGACAAACGAATATACTAGCGAGCGGTAACAAAGTGCGTTTCATTGTTACTGTAATAGACTTGAACCAGTCTTGTGCGTTGCTAATCAGTGCCAGGTCTGGCAAGATCAGATGAAAGCACCGGAGATAACGTGTTTAGTTTGCTTGCATTAAGTTGTCATATAAGCCAATCGCACCGAATCAGTAGTGTTTATACGTAAAGAATACCTGTAGGCACTCCCGACCACATAAATGGGCGATTTAGCAAGGTTTTACGCAAGCAAGAGTAAACGATTTTATAATAACCAACACGTGAGCTAGTATTTTTAATCTGATTCTATTCTCAAACGTAAAAGTAAAGCTGCTTTACGGAAGATGAAGGGAGCCGAAGAAACTCAAATTGGTCAGTCGTGCGTGTATTATATATGCATGCCGATAATGGCTGTGTTTAATAATACTGACAAACATGTATGTGCTGTGCAGTAGCAAGATCCACTTGTGGGTGCTGACCATCAGGGCACACTCTCGTCTCACCGATTTGGTGGTAGAAAGATTTTTTGTCTTTTTATTTAATTTAAATTTCCCGATAAGATTGTTCCTTATGGACGATAGGTTAAATTACTAAAACGAGTTGTGACTCAAGTCTAGCACAGGTTCCGTGGACCAGTGGAGCCCAACATAAACGATCCGGTTTACTTCAGTGTATTGGCAGTTCGATAACGTGGTGGTAAGTTTTATTTTGTCAATGTCATGTCCCTTAATCAGAACATCGTCAACGCCTATATTTACTGCCGGCAAATTATTTGTTTAAAAGAAATAACCTTAGCTTACCTCTTATCATCTTTAATCAATAAAAAGTTTTATTATAACTTTTACCGTTTTTACCGCTTTATTTTATTATTTGAATACGTACACATATATAGATATATATAGTAGATTTTCCATTGTAACCTATTTTTTTCTTAGCTGTACTAGAAATCATTCCTCAGATTACTTCGCTGTTTCCATTTAAGAATTTTTGTTCGTTACACATGTTTTCTATGCGTACGACTCCGTGGTGGAGGTTGTCAATTTTGCCACTTCAACGTTTAATGATATTGTGCTTGGTCCAAATGGTAGAACAATGTAACGTACAATTCGTTCACGGCAAATCCTGGCTTTACCAGTCGTATGGATGCTAATTTACACATGTAGTTATCCATTGTTGGAATTTCATATAGATCATTGTGTTCTATCGTAACAGTAAAAAAGTTTTGGAAAAACGTGGCCATATGAAGCCCCCGGGCAGTCTATGAATTCCCAAGGGATAACATACAGGATTTCTACTATAACATATCGCTTAGATCTGGCTCTCTGCCGTTCCACAGTGGGCACATGAAGCAAGACAAAATAAAAAAAACGGTTAATCTAGCTAAGAAAATTCTGACGCAATTATTACCGGTAATTTGTTGTAGCATCGTGGCATAGCCACAGCAAAACATATAACACTGAGGTATATACGCGATTCGTTAGACACTAGTTAACAGTCATTTTGTGCTGTCGCAACAGCAACACCGGCTGCTTTTTACTGTTATTACTATTGGCATACCCTACCTAGTCTCGTTTCCATGCTTCTTCATGAATTCTCTCTGTGCGTGCCAACGTATCCATTACCACGATGACGATACTGATGCCAATGATATCATTAATTGTAGAATGTAATTCGTAAGCATTAATTTGCCCGAGATCCGGCTGCGTCTGATACTGCGACGCTGAGTCCTCAAAAACATTCCCTACACATTGTTTTTGGTTTGCTATCGTTTATCTTGAATGGTGTATTTATTGCATATGGCTCATCATTTCACGTAATTTTTTTGGTACGGCAAAAATGATTAGAAATAGTTACTTTCACAGTGGCAACAGCGTTACCGTAATCACTCTAATATTGTCAACAATCCCAACTTTACATGAGCGTGGAATTGCCGTCGTTACTTAAAGCACAACAATATAGACGGTTTGTGGTCATTGATATTCAGTAATATTATCAGCATTCATTATGTAAGCATGTATGTAATCGATTCGACGTAAGTATAGTGAATTATTTGATCACATACAAAGTGCAGCAAACCATAATCATGTGACGACAGAAGTCACGAGCTCAGATGGGCAGAAATTTAATTCCGTATAATACAACATAACGAACTAACATTATATTTGATTTCTCACCAGTATATTAACATCAATAGTTTTTCATTATATCATTTTGTATTATTGTACATTGTGTATTTGCATCGCGCTAAATGCTATGCTTTTTGTACTGCAACTAACGTGAGCTGAATTTAACATAAATTCGACCACAGACTCATTCTTGAATGCAGTGTGTATTTAAGAAAGATTACTGCAACCTCAAATTGCAGCGAGACTAAAGCTCCGGCCTAAACGTAGATTTTCTGGTTTGATTTTTAGCATCAGCTTAATGATGCCTTGGAAGTAGTTGAGGTTTTTGAAACTAGTACAGTATGCAGTAAGCATAATTTGCACACACAAATGACAATTGGTTTTCAATGTGCCACAGGCAATGGTGGGGAGTGTTATGGGGAGTATCACTATGGGGACACACTATGGGAGTACAACAAATGCAATATTCCAGATGGCAGGACACTAATCTTTCTGAGTACTTTTTCTCTCGTAAGCTTTACGTATTTACACCCATTCGATTAATGTGAGCATTCATATGTTTGAAGATTGAAAAGCATTGTGGAGAACTTGGATTGAATGAAGCAAGCGTTCCAGTCAAATATACATGTTCGTAGGCCGGTATGAATACTGTTCTGTTCTCGCCGGTAAAGGTTCCAATAGGCCAAAATTACATCACAGCAAACACCAATAGACACCTGCACCATCAAGTTATCCTGGCGTACATCCACTAACCTTCTATGCAATACGTGTCGGCTGGATGTTTTTGATTGATGTGTTTGGATGTTCTTCTCTCCTTCGTATCGCTGGTGCCTTTTACTGACATGCAATTAGGGATTCGTGTATTAGGCTTGGACGCTATATGCGCAATGGCGTCAAAGGTCATTTGGTATCATCTCTGAACCGGTTAGCAACTACTCGATGTTCATATGGACATGCACGACGCCTACGGGAGCAGCGAATCTTCAGGAGAAGCAACGTGAGATAACACAACGACGAAGAAGCGATTTCCGATTATTTAGACGAAGATGTTTTTAATATAAGGTTCAAGAGGCCAATCAACGTAAAATTGGCTAACCAAATAAAATGATGCATTATACAAAAAATCTTATGCACCTGCGAAGTTGTTGCTAGCATAGTCCTTGAACGGAACGGATTTCAGTATCAGAAAAAGCAGCAAGATAGCGTAGCGCCTTCGTAGATTAAGTTACACACTTCACACAAATATCTTTATCTTTTGAACGATGAACTGCAACAATATTGCCAAATTAGCTCGAGTTTTTGTTCAGCTCGTAAAGTGTAATACATTACAACCCATAAAGGTCTAGCAACAGAATTTGACAAACATCTGATGAAGCTTCTATTTTCTCCTTTTAAATAAAGGAAGATCTCTATTCCAGAACACCTGGAAGACCAATGAACGTAAACTTTATGCCTTCACCACTCACTCATATAACTTTAACCTATCATTTGTTTTGTATTGCTCAATCGACAAGGAAGAACTGGACGGTTAGATGTCTATGGATGCTGACGTAGGTGTTTAAATCATAGACCAAACCGACGGAAATGTGACATAGTGGCAATGCGACAGCCATCATGGGCTAGACCGACAGGAATGTGACATAATGGCGATACAAGAGCCATTCTGGGCAATAAAAAACAGGTAGAGAATAGTGAATGATTTGGGATAATCACGAAAAATAAGGTTTAAAACCTTTTTGAAATAATATAAGAAGCAGCAAAACTAGCAATAATAACAAATCTAACCATTATGGTCACAAAAACAATAGCAACAGCAAATAAAAACTACTTACACTGCCAAATTGCAGTCGAGACTCTGACTACCCCATTCAATGATTTAGGTTGCTTTTTGTTTCATTTTGTGGGCTTAAAATTGGTTGACGAATGGAAATCGAGAAGCAGTCTAATCTTAATTAGTGGGAGTGATCACCACCCCCAATGTGCTAGAATGGGGGAAAAAGAACAAGCAAATTCGCACCAGCGCCGTGTAAGGGTGATTTCTCAGGAAGTGAATTTTCCACGTTGAAAAGCTAAAAGTTTATTAGGGTTGCCTTTCAGCTTTTAAGGTCTACGGTACCGCTACATTGAGCATCTAGTTGCACTACGCTTAGGCACACGTTTTTTTTTACAAATTTCCACATGCTTTTTTCTGCCGCATATTCGGGGATCCTGCTGTAACATAGGCAAAAAATATCTCATTTTACTCGTCTGTGATATTTGAAGTTCACAAACAATTGACTATTTTGTGAACGAAAACAGCGCACATACTTTTATGATTTCGTAAGGAATCGACTGGCTTATAATATATCAAGTATCATGTTCGTTTGAACCATGATCTTTATTGATAATCAAGTTCCGATGCTAAATTTAGTGACGCTTCGTCGGTCATTTTTACTGCAAATATTGAGCATCCAAACCTATTTAGTTTAGGCTTAAACAAATGGAAACTGACTCGAATAATACATGCTAGCGAGTCTCGTTTTGTTTGCATACCTACAACGTATTAACCACCTATTCGTTAACAGGAAAAGAACCTTGAAAACGAGAACCTTTCACAACCAAAGCAAAATCTACATTCAAATTTTTAAACCTATAGATGATTAAAGACAGTTTATATAAAATTGTCTACCTACAAACACAGATTCATGGGTTATACGACCCCCCTAATAGAATCACTGCATGTATTTTCACTGAATATTAGATTAAAAACAGTTAATTCAGCTATTACGCATATACCTCTAGATAACTAAAAACATATATATATATATATATATACAGAGAGGTTTATTGTTTTTAACTGTATATTTAACATGACTGAAGTACCATAAGTCAGTCTGGGTCTGGTTGAGATGATGCAGCATGGATAGGGTTATAGAGGAAGAAACGGTCGAAATACCCGATGGGTCTCTTTGGCTAGACAGCGGTATATCTGTACATAGCATATGAAGCTGCATCGTGCGTTATATTAATGTTGATATCATGATTGCGATCACTATAACTATCAGAATAACATGAAATTCAATGGATCGTAAAGATGATATCCACTAATGAGCGTTGTAACACAATATCCACCTCCTCAGCCTCGTCGCACTCATCACTCGCCTATTTTTTCGCCGTTTTCTCGCTTAGCAAGCATGATTAAACACGGTGACAGGTGTAGCCAGAACGATGAATTGCCAACAATAAACAGTGGATAACCTATTTAGTCGGGCGACTTAGTTGGTTTGCTCGCGCTTTGCAACATTAGCAGTTATCACTGATGATCATTAGAAACATGCGAGGGAACTGATGATATGTTCTTCGAAGGCTTTGCGTTTACAACTTGTGCAAAATCGTTGGGTTAAATGCGATACGCGTCGTCGAAAATATGACGTTGACTATTTGAATTTTCTTATGTGGCGATACTCTAGGAATGAAAGTTAATGTTTTGGCTTTCATAGCACACACCCAAAAAATCAAAAACCTTCGTATTGTCTTGAAAGATTTTGAAAAAATCCAGCCGAAAATAGCACTGAGGTCGGACAAAATTTGGATATTGTGAAAGGATTGGCGCATAGTTTGAAGCTTTTTTGAAGCTTGAAGGCTGATATGAGTGCTACCAATGGGTCACTTATTATTCTTATTGCCTTGCAATTAATCACTTTGCTTGCAAACATGGCTGGCGGTTTTTTGAAATACCAAGGTTTCTTCCTTTAGTATCGTATTTTTAAAGCGTGCTGTATTTTCACCGCCTCAACATTTTTATTCGATGCTTACATAACAAGCAAAGCAAGCATTACGGAGCCTTCAATATTTTTTTCTTATGGATCTGTGCTCTCGACAGTAGATACGTGCAATTATATTTAATTACTTCAAAGAGTTTACAGTTAAGCCACTAAAATATATCTTTTGTGAATTTTCTTTTAAAAGCGCTTACTTATCCTTGCTCAGTATGCTATGATACAGAGCTTTTAAGCTTCATAAGTTGTCAAGCCCCGGGTGGACAGTGATGAATGGCTAGCTTCACTGTTCTTTGAATGTTTTTTCGTCAAAACCGAGTGTGAGAATAGATCAACGCCTCTACTACTTCGTCTACCTCCCAGAGGAATACATAACGTATTTTTAAAATTTCTGAATATATTTGATACTGCAATTGCTTAAGAGAATCCCTCCTGTATTATTCTGTAATACCGGAAACGCATTTTAAAATTATGCTCAATAAATAAGCAGACGAACCACACCAAATACCCAATCACCAATAAAATTTAGGTTTTTCTTTTTTTATACCCTAAGAATATAAACGTGTCAGGAAATGCGCACTGTGCTAGGAAATATCGTTTTCTAATGCCACCTAAGGCATTTATATTACTCAGGATGTCATTCCTCATTTATGTCGTCCTTATAATCGAATTCGGTATTGTGTTTCTACGACAATTATAATTGCCTTAACAAACATCGTCCATCGAGTTCGTTGTATGTTGCAGATACTTCGATCAAACGTAATGTGCCGTGGATGCATTTTGATATGACTACAAATATACGTATAGACATTGTGGCGAAAAGTATATTTGCGAAACTAAATAAAGTGATATAATTCACAGGCATCACAGGGGCGTCATGGTTGCTTGCTTGCAGCTTGAGTTCTCAACGTAAAACTTACCCGGGATCTACTTATTTCAGTTTTCTGTGGTACCGAGTTAGGCTTCGTCTTCGCGCGGCAATCACAGCTATTACAATAGCAACACCCTATATAGTAATGCAAAGCTTAAACTTGTCTTTACGTTCGTAATTTATAATTTTGTCGTTCCATGGGAAAATGTTTAGCTTATGAGGCACGCTATTACTAAGTTGGAACAGGAGCTATCATTGTTCCTATCAATCTTTGATTTCTTTAGATCAGTGCATTGATGATTTTTTCTTTCCAAGTGACACTTCCGTCCTTCATAGACGCAGAAGTCTTCACGTCAAGGCTAGCGTTTATTCTCCACGCGTAAATTACTACACGAATATTGTATTTTAATTTGAGTCATAGTAATGCTATAGAAGATATCTCTTGCCTTTATGCTAATACTAAAGAGCGGGAACCTTAGCAGCTTCTCTTTGTCCTTTGTAGGAACCTTCTATGACATTCAATACATTCTAGTGGGAATCGTGATTACGGGTCTTACCGTGCTAATCGTTACGAAACCTTGTTGACCAGCGGCACTTAGCCATGATCCGGTAACGAAGTAGTAATACTGAGCACCTAGTGAAAGGTCACTGTTTTGGAAACTCTTGCTTGTGAGCGCCAATGGCACAATGGCTTGCACTTAGGTGAGAGATGAGCCCATACGGCTAGCCGTTTAGTGAAGTCGTCAAAAGTTTCCCATAACCCAAGGTCGCCCACTGTTGTCAAAAAAAATCGTGTTAGGGGTTGGACACATCCGAATTTAAATGTTTAGGCGGCTTTTCAACCCTATCACAAGCAACCATATTGTTGATTATTGCCTGGTTAATACTTTTTTGCTATAAAACCACTCACAGAGCAAATACTTCTAAACACCAGTGTTTGCTTTTGACCTATTAGCTACGTTTTCCATGTATTAAAGTATATTATAAGAGACCGGCATTATACACAGTACGAAGTGTGTAAGGTGCCTCAGCAAGAATGATTGGATCTTGAAAGAAAAAATATTTCACATGTTTTTCACATTGTCACTGGTGCCCACTAGAATTTTTGAGAACACAAATTTTGCTTAGTAAATTCTAAAAAGCATAAATGCATGCAAAAATAAAAAGTGTTTTTTTGAAATGATACTTGATTAACTGTCTTGCTGCACGAGTCACAGTTAAATAACTTTACCAAACAGGAAGAAAATGGTTTGTACATGGAAATCTCAGATCTTTCGCAATTCCCCGCACATTAAGTCAAATAATGCTGCTAAATACATTTCTAGATATTTGGTCAGTCACCTCTGGTGAACTGCCCAACTGTCCATGTGTGCAGTGGTTGTTCAGCTGCTATTGACTCGTCGTAGTTACAGCTGTAGCCATTGTTGTTTATTTTGTCGTTGATTTTTTGCTGGAGATTAATTTTCACCGCTAAGTAAACTTTTCCCGTGTGTGGTAACCTGGCAAGCCGACAACATGCGACCTTGTACCACAT
>MNPL01012561.1:22551-50667 GCA_002081605.1 Tropilaelaps mercedesae
AACCGCCATTATAGACAAGCATGCAATATACAGAGACACATACACACATTACCCGTAGCAATGTCAACGAAGCGGCACAAACTTTCAATCACACTCTTCTTCAGTGACAATGAGACAAAGCCAAATCATTATATAGACGAAGATAAAAGCACACAGTTATACGGTAATACTAACATAACATTCACCGTCATTACGAGGTGCCTGATTCCCCTAGTATGGTCTCACCGTGAACGTCGCGGACTTTAAATGCAGCTGACTCGGCCAACTTGATTATCAGCATACGAGATAACAACCGAAGAAAACAGCATGATTTAAATGAGACTTTCGGGGCGCGATAATGGTAACAGGCATCTGACGGAGCCGTGTGATGCAAGGGTCGGCAATGGGCAATTTCTAACGAAGGTTACAGAATACTCGGCGCATCAGTCGTAGATGACCACAATAAAAATACATCACACGTGTGTATATAAAACATACGCCCGTTAAAGAGATATAGGATTGGTGTTACTGGAATTCTGTTAAAAAGTAGGTATTAAAGGGTTATCTAAATTTACATATGTAGAGTTCAACACGTAACAACATATAACCAAGCATAGTTAATTAAAAATACAATCAATGATACTATGAAGTTATACTATGAAGCAAACTAAGTTAGAAATATTACACATAGTGCTTACAACATCTGATAGATTGCGTTGCAATGACAAGTTATAGAGGTTTTGTTAAATATATGCATGTGCGTATCGTATCCTAAGGACTTACGCAAAATTGTATAACAATGAAAGAAAACGCTCGGACAATGAATTATGTGCTAAGGCGAGCAAAAGAACAAATAGCACGGGCAAAATCAAGATTAAATGCAATATAGACGTCCAGATGTCAGATAAAATTCACTCAAGGCCCTACTGTTTTCTCGTTCTTATGCGATTTTTATTATGCGTTTTACAGAACTGACTTGACAGCAAAGAGGAGCACAGTCGTTAAAATAGAAAGAATCTGTGTATAAAATAGCTGTCAAGGCAACTCAGGATTTTCACACGTACGCTTATTCAATCAAGTACAATCTGATTCACTGCTGTGCAGTTCAGCTAGAGGAGTGTCATAAGCTGTCATAAACGAGCTTAAATCGATAGTTATTGTGCGATAGAACGAAACACTCAAATATTAGATATAGATTTCGATGTTACATAATTTATACCAGAATTGATCAGTAGAGACGATGAATACTCCATGTTTTAGGGAATCATACTGGTTCTGTCAGTAGCATTTGGGTATCTTTTAAGTTCTATGGGATGTCAACCCGAGGTATCTATTATATTGTGGACCTTTTTTTATTATTGCTTTGTAACTTACCGTACTTCTTATAACGGCAAGAGGGCGGAAAAAACAATTTCAGTATCCAATCGCCGAACTTGAACCAAAACGAAACACGTGCAACACAAATGCTCAGGCCGCTATTGTTACCTGTACTAGAAGTCACCATACATTTTTTAATAGCCACAACAAATTATCCAGCCAAACAGACAACAACAATGTGCAAGGCTGCGATTTACGCTAATGTCGCTCGAGTCAATCGATCCGAGATCGAGTGAGCGAGTGTTCAGCGAAGTGAAACAATAGAGATCCACCTGATGAACTTGAATCTTAGCTATTCGTCTAAATAAGCTAGACAAGTCCTTTTTACTGCTTGTACTCCTTCTTTTTGCACTGAGAGCGTGGTTTTTGATTAATCCCACCTTCTCTGGGTTTCCTTGTTCCTGTTGCACTGAAGGAGTCACCGATTAACTCACGACTTTTCGACGATTTGTTGAGATCTTTTGTTGGACTTATTCATTGAATTTAATAAGCAAGACTGTATGGCCGCTGTGGGCAAGACCACGTCAGTGCACCCGAAAGCTGCGCGGTGCAGTGTTGCTTTGTTCAGACGGCCATGCCCTCTCCACGTGAAGGTGGAAAGGGAGAAAATAGAATGAAAGATGTCAGCTGTAGTATAAGCTACATCGGCTAATTCTACCAATGACATCACTAGAGGCACTTTATATGTAATAACAGGAGTCACTGTGTGTCTTTATACAGTTAGCTCACTTCGTCAGATGATTTAAGAAATCCTTGTACAGGAAGGTGAGGTAGTGGGAATTTAACAGCGGGTGCGGGAAAAAAGTAAGAATGAATTTTGGAATTTTCACCGTAGATGATCATTCGGTTGCAGATTTTGCTGTTGTTATTGAGTCTGTCAGATGGTCAGGGGAGTGTTAAATCATCAAGATGCTCCGCACTTTACAGTGATGCTTCATATCGTGACCTTTTTGTAAATATTAAGCACCGGAGGTTTGCTCAACAAAAATCTATTCAATGGCATTCGCTAGGGTTTTTGAAGAAGACGCAAAGAACATTTTACCGTGACAAAAGAGCGATAAGAGTTTCTCGTTCCCCGTTTCCTTATGCC
The DNA here is from genome assembly GCA_002081605.1 of Tropilaelaps mercedesae. Classification (NCBI taxonomy): domain Eukaryota; kingdom Metazoa; phylum Arthropoda; class Arachnida; order Mesostigmata; family Laelapidae; genus Tropilaelaps; species Tropilaelaps mercedesae. The sequence goes on from MNPL01012561.1 coordinate 24,998, forward strand.
TACTATGTGCGCTTGCTATGTGTTAATGACTTAATTCTCTAATTTTGTTAATAAATTTTTACCGCTTGAAAACAGGCGAAAAAGTTCTTCATGACTTTGGCATTTGGAATGTGTCTTATTTTCTAAGGCACTGTCAAGACTCTATTAAGTTGGAAGCTCGTTTCTTGCAAATGGTGTGCTCTCGATGGAGCACTGTTTGGAGGGCTGCCTGTGTTTAGTTGGGTCAATGACAATTTAATTTTTTTAGTGAGGTTTTTAACTGAAACCCGAAAACATAGAGCTTGTCAGATTTGTATGCACAAGTCTTGTTCACTTCTTGTTTACATCAAATCTGAAAAGTCGGATTCCTCCCTTGTCCTCCTTCAAATTCCTCTCAACATAGATGGTCTTATCTCTATCTGAAAATATTGTTAATACTCATTCCGTGTAGCAGACAGACAAATTATGCTGGCGGCACTGTATTTGAATCCTGAGAACGTAAGCCATAGCTTCAATGCACTGATTTTGATAGTTCTTCATTCTTAGCTCACTGAATGACATGACCACGCTTAGAGCACCTTAAAATGTCAACGGAACGGTGCTGCAAATCACAGGAAGGTCGGAAAATAAAGATGGCTTGATGGCTACATCTTTCTAGACACTCCTTTGCTCTCGGAAAACTGCTTGTGTGTTTGTGTTATTGTGTGTTAATGTCTCTGTACAAAGTTTTCATTGAGCGACTTGTACGGTTACATGCGCTTGAATTTGTGTACAGAAGCACTGTTATGCTCGGTGAATCATTGAATAAAAAATTAACTATGTACAGTATCGGAAGGAACATATCGAATAGCAACTCGTGGAAACAATATCCATCCCAATATCCAAATAATAGAATTGTCAAGATTATTTTAATTGTTGTATCTACCGTCCTAGTCAATGGCAGACGGCACATTATGTCCTCAGGAACCTCAGGTAGCAGAAAGCCCTGCAGAGTTCTACCGACGTACATTAAAAAAGCCGTTCAAAAGTATATCACACAAGTCGCACAAATATTAATGATTTAGTCTATTCCTCTTCTTCCATGCTCTGTAAGACGTTGGTATTAATTACCCCATTATCAAATTTTAAACTGCTTCTTTTTACACGTGTCACGATTATACGGCCAGGCTTCAGGGCATTTTCCACAAATATACAACATTAATCATGGTCTATCATAAGCACAATACAGCAAATATACTGCTGTGCTTAGTGATCCTAATAGTCCATATGTTAAAATGTTGCAGTTCCGCCTTGAAATGCAGGACAGATTACGCACTTGTAAGATAATAGATAAATTCAGTCAAAAATAAGTTGAGCGATGTGTTCACCACAGACCTATTAATTATTGATTTGGGTGTGCTCTCCATCATGTAAGCTTCGTAGGGCGCATTAGTAAATACGGCGAGTACGGCTGGCTCACATTAATTCAATTGTATTACGCAAAGCAAATAATTTCTTGCATGCAAAAAAGTGAACTAGCTTCCAACTGGACAATGTTGTCAGGTAGTTCCCAATTGATAACAAAATGAATATGAATGAAGTTGACCTACCGTTTGTAACATGAAACGGCCTCAACAATGCGCTGCAGTCTACGACAATATAGTTGTGCGTAGACGTGGCATCAATGACAGCACCCATACCGATTTAGCGATTCCGTTTCAATCCAAGCACAGTTTGTGTAATTAAATTACATTCATACTTTACATTATAGTTTGGTCTCACACACATCCACTCACTCAAGTGCAGGTGATGAGAGATGCAGGGGCGCATGGTTTGTCGTACTGAAAATGCTGTGCATTTGTGTAGATTACATTTCCACAAAATGTTGAATTTATTATAGTTACTGACAATTGAAACCAAATAGTTATCCAAGACGGCAAACACTATTATGGTACTACACTAGTATGGTACTAATTGTGGAGTAGACGATCCTTTCCCAGGCAACAACTACGCAAAACTGGGGACAAAATAGCAATTGTTATGAACAATAGCAGAAAACTGCAGCGCAGAAAGACACTGAATACAGACTAACAGTCGGCTTGACATATGTCAAGAACAGTGTGACAGATTAACACAAATCAGCATTTTACGGATAACCGAGCAAAGAGATCCAGCAGTAAGAGAAAACCTTATAAGGCCTTAATCAGCATTTGCACACACTTCACACAATTATATCTTAGACTAAATTTTTACTGAATTGCCTGAATCTGTTTTTGTTATATGGCAAAAACCGTTAACGATATAATATGATTGTTATAGCGGTTGCGTTGTTCCTACTCTGATCCGTTAAATGCTAGAGACGAATTCTTGACGCTTAAAAATTTTGTATGTTTTGTTTGCGTTTGTGCTCTCCGGCTTCCATGAAAGGCGCCAAACTTGCTTGCGGTGTCACAATATGGTAGGCGTATGGTACATAACTAAACTGTACCAGGATACGTACACTCACTATTTCTTTCAAAAATCTTTTTAATTTTTTAAAAAGTTTAATTACCATAAATTGCGTTAGAGTATGTCGAGAAAGAATAAATCAATCAGTCACCACTCACGTTAAGAATAAACAGAAATTTAAAGTGTAATTAAGAATATTGGATATGTGTAAATTTGATAGCAACGAAAGTCTTGAGTTATGGGTACGACAAAGTACTTTATACAAATATAAAAGAAAGTGGAACATAGATTTGCGCTCGAAAAAGGTGTGTGCATTTTCAGTTATAAAATATATACTGATTGAGTTCTTTTATCTTACGATTAGGGGTTCCGCAATTATTAAAATTATTATTCGTAACAAAGGTTATATAGCAAAACTAGTCACACTCTTTTGTAATAAACAGTACATATGCTAAAGAGCATAGGCGCTTTTTCAACCATTTGCTTTTTTTATTTGATGCCACACATCAACAGTGCAGGTATTTTTAGTAAAGTAGTTTATAGTAATGTCAAGTCACATAAATATACGTATATGAAGATCTGCACAACGTGTACACTGCAGACTGTCAATATCGTCAATCATTCGTGATAATTTGAATCGGTTTTTGAGCTTGCAATATAGAAGTCAGCTGTTTAAGAAAAAATATATATCTCCTTGAGCTTCCTCAGTAGACATCTTGCATTTATGTTATTACTAAATCGGCAAGCTACCTCTTAATGAATTCGTATTCCCAATAGCGATGCAGTTAATATGTTAGTGGGCGTAAACGTGTCGTGTGTTCACTGTCGGGATAAAGAGATGAAAAGTGATAAGGTATGGTCTAGTTTGCAGTTCCATAGATTCATCATCGTTTGTGTCGCCCTGTCTCTGGGTTTGCCTGTGCTTCTGTATGTTAGCTCTTAATTTTTCTTGGGGGCAGCAATGGTCGCACAGAATTGGTCATGCTAAGGAAAGTTTGCTCTGTAGCCGGCCGTTACAGTGCAAAGAGAGATCGCCGCAATTTGAACAACGCTCACGAAATCTACCAACTTTTTGCTGTAATCTATGGAAAAGATGTAAATATCATATGAATATGTTGAGGTATTTTTTTGCGAAGTTTAGCTGCCGGTTCCCATCAATTAGACGCTATTACAGTTGTATCAACATACTGATGCTAGATTTTTGTGGGAATCTATTTTGAAGTTGCTTTCACTAAGCGACGTGTTAACCTTAGAGAGGAATTCAAAGAAGTTCTCCAGTAATTTGATGCCAACTTGTTAGGTTCTTTCATTTACTCGCCTACCAAATGATTCCGATTTTACCCTGTTGAGGTATGCTGGTAGAGGTATACCAGGTCTGCTAAAGTATTCTTTCTCATCTTTAGTCCAAGCTTATTTTTTCGACAGTTTTTCCAGTATTAAAATAAACGCTTATTTATAATGGCGTGCTGTTTTGTTCGATTATCTGTGTTGCTTTAATAAAAAAAATGAAACAAAATTCAACTGTACTGCATTTATCGTCCATATAATCAGTGACACAATTTAGCTTCTTGATGGTGAATTATGGCTTTTTCATTTACGCAAGTTTTTCATATAAAGTTTCGTTTCTTTCTCGTTGGTTATTTACTTCTGTACATCGGTTTTCCGATTACAATATTTCAAGGTATTTCTGTACACCACAATTAAGCGTCAGAATAATCATTGACCACCGTGAAGGCATTCAGTCATGTATATCCGGCGTTTAAATTGAGCGTATATCGTTCTTGATCGTTCCCACGTGAAATAATCCGATTACGCCACCGGATGCCCTCTCCATCTCAAAAGGAAGTTGAAAAAATGAGGCGATGAAGAAGATCTGTGTGACGTCAAAGCGTCTATCATCAGAGCGTCTATAACACAAATAATGGTGGTGGCTCTGCTCAAGAGGCCACAGTGGTGACGCAAGCGAAGCTGAAAGCTGCTTCGGGAAGGTGGTACTACTTACTATACTGATTTATGCAAGGCTAGGTGTATCTTCAAAATAGTAAGGCTTTCAAGTTTAAATCCTCATGCGTATTGACTCTGGTTTAGGCGGTCCGGTATCTTCTGGTAACGAACCGTTTTCCTGATTGGAAGTGCTATAAATTCGAAATAGGAGTAATAAAAAGCATAATCTTTTAAATTTTAACCATTACTGTCGAATTCGTATACCGCCAATGACGTCAATATAAGAGAGGTATCTAAATTTTCTATCGTTTCCAAGTTGGCTCGCTTGTCTGTCGTAACCACCACAATAACAGCGCACCGCCATGCATATTGTGCAATAAAGGTACAACCGCTATAGTATCCGGCGAGTTCGTGGACTCTAAAAACGAAAATCACTGACATCGGCAATTGTTCAAAAACAAATCTACATTAAGAACGTGAGAAATACATAATATTGTATTTGAAAATTTTAGCTTGTTGCTTTATAGGCGGGCTCAAAATAATTGCTATATTTAAGTTACGTGAGGCGTTGTTGAGATTTTGAGGGTTTGATGCTATGAACTTTAAAAAACATATACTTTAGGTAAAATATCAAAAATAAATAATATAAATTTGTTGTTAGTCAAAAGCAAATGTCGCCATGATTCAAAGGATGCAAGGACGTAAACGCATGGACAGAATATGGCATTTTTAATAGTTGAAGCATTTAATACTGAGAAACTTCACATCATATTTTTTAACCGTGTTGTGAACACAGCCCTCTTCAGTCTAATAAAGGCCTAATTCAAATGGGTACTTAAGTATTACGAAGAATTGTTCGTATTACTAAAAAACGTTTCCTAATACATATAGAGATCATGCACTTGCCCATCACAAAACTAATTAGAGTGAATCTTGCTTAAATTATCAAACTGGCGGCCATATCATATATTTTTATTCGTCTTATATAGCATTATTATCTAATTTAGGAGATAATAATTACCAGTAGCTAAGCTTGTGTTCGTGATAAATTAAATTATGCATGACAAATCCTACACTAGTAACTGTTAGTATAATGTTACTTGGAGTGCAACATATTCAAGAACTTAGATAAATGAGTAAGTAGATAATTGGAGGATTATGTCCTTCATTAATTTTAACGAGAATGTACATTATTTTATTTATTGTGTATACGGCTTTAACGTTAAAGATTATTGCTCGAGTCCATCTTCTTCATTGGGTAGTGTTCTCAAGATGCCGTGATAGTTCACTTAAATTTTCGACGCTCGTTTCATAGCCAGCCAGTCAGATCTCCTGATGGTAATTGACTAGGTTCAAGTACCATTTGCGCTGCTACCAAAACAGTCATGGCCGTGAATGAGATTTAGCAAAGAGCTATTGACAGACATCCCAATAGCAGTTCTACTTACAGTAAAGCTGATTGTGTTATCGCAATTGCTAGCATAACCATCGGGGAACTAACTCTAAATAGGACGAACCTGCACTACGTAGATATAATAATTCATTTACAACGTATGATAACCTTATTGGGTAAATTTGTAAAAGTTGCATTAAAGAGCTAGTCAGGTTTCAGTTTACAAATGCTTGGATGCCTATTATTGTTTATTCATACATACTCTGAAAATGAAAGTAGACATTGCAGGAACTTACAAAGAAGCGAATACTACCAGCCTCAGCCTGCGGTCATTTCAAAATAGTTTGAACAGCTACACAAATTTTAAAAACGAAAGTTTGCAACATGCCTGTTTCGCATAAGACACTCGAGAAATATGGCAATAACTCAGGTCAACTACTTTTTAGGACTGACCATCAGCCAACATTTTACGTCTAGCACTTTTTGCATTATTTCGTAAGACAGGCCCCGTATAAATGTAAATGTGCAACGGCGGTAATCGAACCCGTGCACCTACGTGTCTCCTCAGGTCACAAGGCGCACACTAGTGCACCAAGCCCGACAATAACTCAGGTCAATAATCTCTTAATTTTACCCTTTTTAAATCAGATGACGGCATAACACAGAAGCACGGCATACTTCAAGCAGATACCATTAATAGCGGATACCAGAGTCGATTTCCATCCGTTATCCTCGCTGACAATAATAAGATCGATAAGCTAAATTTATCATTAGTTACTTTTCTTATTATATTAACGATTCACGTTAAACAAACACGTGAAAGTGCTACATTTAGAACTACCGTTCCTTCTTGACAACCTGCATAGATATTGTGAATCCGTTGCCAACTGGCTAATAGAAGTGGACGCAGATAATTAACGTCTAAGCGTTTCGCTTTTAATCGTGATAGTAGCGAAATTGAAAAAAAAAATTGGTCACTATCGCAACTAAGTTGAAGTTACTGCGTTAGGTGGGAGACGAAGCTGCTTATGGAGCGCAAGGGATGTGCAAATAGGTCGTTCTTCGCTCGCCACTGCATACCTCATCTAACATGCTCTTAAATATCGTATTGATATCCATTCAACACCGCTTATCTGTATCGCCTCGATATACTAAACTTCTCTTCTGCTGTGATATATTATTTACTGCGTTTTAGTCAATTATTATAATCGGCCCTGATCAATTCGGTCGCCTTCCCTTCGCAACAAACTGTTAGGGCTTACTCGATAAAACACAGTTTTCTTAAACGAATTGAAATCGTCTCTACGTGTTATCACTGTTGCTTGCCTATATTTCCTCGTACATTTATCGCTGTACTTCATCTTCATTTCGTAGACACGTAAACTGTGCAAAAATAGGTGAATCCATTATGTTTCCAATTTATATTAGCTTGGGCAAGATTAACTTTAGTCACCACAGATTCACACACAGTACCAACTGATGCGCAACAAAACTTTGAAAGATAAAATGAGAAAAACCAAATGTAAAAATTATAGCGGAAGAAAAAACACTGACGATGAAGCAGTTGTAACGCAGACAACAAAATGACGAGAAGTTGCTGGTGACGATCGCAATAGGTTTCAGCTCCTCAATAGTTTATCCAAAAGACAAATAGACGAACATATTACAGGATTTACAAAAATCCGTTGAATTTGACAGAATTTATCATTAGGTTGCTGCTTGATCCCCGTATTACAAAGACAGAAAGGAGCGTTCCAGAAACAATGGAACATCAAAATAATGCAGCTCTTCATATCCGATCGTTGTCAGTTATTAATTATTGTAATTGTGACCGTACGTAGGTTGGGGTACTACCGGGGACTGCTAAATGTGAGTTCACCCATACAATGCACATTAACGGCTTAAAGGCAAGCTGTACTGTGAAATGCAGTTGTTGTGCTAAAAAAATTAGTTCATTCTGCTCTTATTGGTACTTTACCGTCTATTTTGTTAACTTGTATGGTAAACATCTTTTTGATGTTAAGCGTAAACTACTAAGAAAGACGCTTATTTATAAAAGACTGGAAGTAACTAAAAATTTCGAAGCTGTCGTTTGTATCACCCGTTAATGGTTGCAGCGTGCGAAAGATTTAATATGACAAAAATAACAAGCCGGCGTACCTTTTTTCTTGTTATGATTAATAACACAATTAGTCATAAAATGTATATTACATGGTAATTGACATTCTTCAAATTTATAAGTGGGCTAGGATTGGCTGAAACTCAAGCGCTTCGTATGCTCGTCGACATTTCGATATTTGTGATGCTCATTGACCTTACCCAAATCTTTCTTGTGAACAAAGATTCTGCTGAACACGTCTCAGTGAGTTTAGTCTCAAGGTTTCTGTGATCCTATGTATGTCAGCAACACGCATGTTTCACGATATGAGTATGAAAAAATTATTTCTTTCCTACTATAGTAGTTACGTCTCTCTAACAAAGAAGACAAAAAAAAGAATCATTGCATTAGATGCAGAATGGATTAACTCATGTGCGTGTATACAGCATTTAGTACTGAAGAGGTCTTATTCGAACAATTTAGTTGCAGACTAAAACTGGACTAATATACTGTTCTGGTCATGCGAAGTCATTGTTAGCTCCTTGAATGGGATGTAAATAGGAGATTTTATAGTAAATGTTGAGAACTAAAAGTTAAGTGTAATTTAAGTGTTTCTCAAAGTCCATAAGCGTTAGATACTTTCAATGAGTCCAAAGAAGCAACCCACCGTCCTTATCAGCTGTCATGATCTCCCTCCACATATACCCAGAAGGACCCACCAGTTGCTACTGCTTACCCGAGTAAACTACCTGCGCTATATATTGGCTCTAAACAAATGATATACACTCATGCAGAAATCACTAGCGATGAATGCAGAAAAGACTGAATGCACAAAAAAAATTCGATCGAGATTCTGAGGTTTTGCGTTACCAACAACAATGCAACTCTGCATGTTAAGAATTTCGGAACAATATCTTATTTGCTACATTCACAGAAAAATTTCCCATCTAATTTTAAATATTCTGTTTCTCTTTGTTACTTCTAGTCGCACCCACAAACGTTTTTTTATACTAGCGGCCTCCCATGGTTGGATCTCTCAGTAGAAGTAGTTACCATTCAGTCTATCATATTCCCTATCGCTTCATAACTAACGTTCACCTCAGTCTAAGTGTATTTTCACAGCTAAATAAGTAATCTAAAAGCAGCTATATGTGTGTGGTATATATGGTATGTTATCTATGTGAGCTATTTAATAGTCAAGACAAAAGCATCGCTCTTTTTATTTATTTGTCTACTGAAGTATCACATCCGAATGTCACGCATTATCGCACTAAATCGAATGCATAATCTCACCCCAAAACGTATCGTGGTCTCTTAGCCATAGCTAAACACGCCGACAATCATGTTTTATATTATTACTATTGATGTATTCTTTTTGTTTTATTTCGTCCTTATATTTGAACGTTTTCTTTTTCCGGCCTGCTCTTGTTTAATTCTACTGTTGGTCGATAGACTGTTGCATAACATCAGCTAGTTCAGCCCCTTCCGTCGATTCTCTTCGTCATCTAAATCGCCTAATGGCTATTACCATAGCGGATGTCGCTAGCACACAGACGGTGAAGTTAATTATTTTCAATGCCCTTCGCATGACCGAAACAGAATGTCGGCGCCACACAAGAAAAATAGTGGTAAACGCATATAAATAGATGTGCTGGTTGTCTTCTTGTACAGACTAGTGGGAAAAATATTTGAATCAGTAACGATAAATATATGGATGTCGCGCTGTATAGGGAATTACCTTGATCCCATAATAATAATACCTCTGTAACAACATTGTCTTGCTCCTACTTTTAAGTCAATCCAACTTGTTCTGCAACAATCCAAATTGTTCTGCTTAGATATAATAGAAGACCTTAAATATGTAGGCCTCCGGGTACTGCGAGCGCTACCACCTACCAAGTTTAACATCAACTTCTTACAGACTTTTAATAAGGGCTTCTATATTTTTGCTTCGAGAGTATAAAATGGGTAGATTATTCAACTCCCCAACAAACACAGTCATCCCCAACAAGCAAATTCATAAGGTGCATATGTTTTCTGAAGTATAAGCTGGCATTTGTTGTTGCAATAATAAATGCAGTAAGTGAATTACGCCTCAGACGCACTTGCAAATGTTTATAATAATAATTACTACAATTATTACTATTTATTATGCTTTTTTGTTTTACGAATAGTATATTTGTAAGTATACTATTTGGTCCATTGCCGGTTGTCTCAGCGGAAATCTGTACAGAAGCATCTTCTCTCCATTCACCTATCGGTATCTTAAAGTATTGCTCATTTTTACCATAGTACTACTAATGTTTGTATGGATGCGGAATCGTTTAATTTTACATTACTAAAACTAGGTATTTTTACTTTGCAATTTCAGTTTATTATAAATATATTATTATTTTCAGTAAATAACTACATTTCCTTTATGAATAGATACGATTGTATAACAATTTAAATAGCTTATTTTAAATTATAAAATTACAGATTTCAAATGGTACTACACGAGATTACGGTTCTCAATATAAAAGCTCCCCAAACTTTTTAATTATAAAACAAATTAATTAATAATAAAACAAATTTTAGTCCGCAAACTCGACTGTTCGGTCTTGCTTTTCTCTAAACCGGCTTGAACCATTCCAAACCGTGGCGCCTTCTGTATCGTCTGCTATCACATCAATGCCTGCCAATAATTGTGTGTTTATTTTGGACCTGACTTATAGAACGGGCCGCTGACTGAACTACTCGACAGTCGCGTCTTCTCTCTCGAAACTAAAAAACATTCAAGATTGCCTTTGTAATAGTGAGGGTTTTTCGAACGCAATAGAACTACACCAAGTGCGTGTGTATGGGTGCCTCAAAGTTAGGGAAATTTTTGACTAAGCACGTCAGGCAGTGTTTGTCTTTTCCATTCACGATAATGTAAGCTCAGCTGCGTCAACGGGGGTTGTGCAATTCTTAGTGCTTGACGATGCCTGTTGTAAAGTGACAGGGAAGGAGAGAAAGAGAGAAACGCCGGCAGTTCAGACAGTTTAGTGTAGCGACGATGGAACACTTTATTGGGCAGGACGACTTTCTCGAGAACAATCTGCTCACACCTGAGGATCTACGCTTCGGTGCGGTTCGCATATGCGAAAACATGGACACATCAGTCGATATTAGTGAACACACGAATCCGCACTTGCACAATTTTTCTGCGCTAATGATCATTAAACATTCCTTATCTTCAAAGATGTGGAATCAATTGTCCCAACTAATCGTTTTACATGTTGCCAACATTCTAGACAGAAAGTACCACTCGTATAGTATGTAAAGCGGCACTTTATGTAAACCGAAATTGATATTTACAACGATACTGTTACCATAATTTTACACAATTTAATCTCTTCTTGGGGAAGGATAGATAAAGGGAATATGTTTTGAATCAAGTTATTATTAGTAGAATTGTGGCTTCCAGGCGGCGCCGAATCCGTCTCATCTAATCGTCTCCTTTTCCTTTCTCGTGGAACTCTGTTGAAACTGCGATACCACGCCCTATGTAATTTGTATCGCATTTCAACAAAATAGTGCTTATATTTCTTCCATTTAGGTGGGCAACCACGAACCATTTATATTCTTGCTTCCATTTTGCCGTGGAGTCTTACCAAGGTTGTTTTCGCATACAGTATGTTTATGTCATTGTTGTTGGCTGGGTTTTCTTGACCATACTTAGATTTAGCGTAAGTGAGAATAATACGGTCGCATTTAATTTCTTAAGTATTTCTCACACGCATCCTTCTTAATTCCAATTTTTTAGCCAGTATTTCCCTATACAAATGTTCCATTCTACGGCAGTCAAAGGGGGTTAAGAAGTGGCAAAGTTGCATCTACTAGTCATCATGTCGAATAAAAACTATATCGTTTAAAGGAAAATGTAAGATATATTTAAGTAATTTTTCTTGGTCACATAGTCAACTATCTCATATAGCTCTACTGCATATTTGGCTTCTTGCTACCGCTATTCTCTTAGATGTGGACGATGAGGAACCGCGATCTCGATGTTCTGCAGCGTTGGGCATCAACTGTCATCATCGGTGCGACTCCTGCGAGGCTCAGAACGGCCGTTTTGAACATCTCGGACGAGCGGAGAACAACAATGACAATGACGATAAAACCTTCAATAAAAACAATTACAAAAAGAATACGAATATGAGCGACGAGAAAGTTTCATCTGCCTTAAGCGGACAAAACTTTAATAATGCAGTTTCTTGGCCTGATCAAGCACTTCCTATAAGCAAACCACAACGCTCCGGATCAACTTCAGTGTCGAAGATCACTAACGAGTATGTAATCGTATGCTAATTGCTCTGGAAATTACACATTTGGATATTTTTGTATATCCATTTTATATAGGGATTTCCGTGTTTTCTTGTCTTTTAGTTTAGGCCTGTAATTATAGGCAAAGTGTTAAAAGTAAAGCTAGGAAATATAAAACCGCAGGCTCTGGTTAACAGACAATTTGACTCTCCCTTTCGCAACAACTGACGACACCTCTTGAAATGCTTCAATGATAAGAGATCCTTCAGATAATCTGATCTTTTCACGGATTCTTAAAGACGCTATCTTGCGAGTCTGTCAGCTTGGTAGCTTTCAATACGTCATAGCTTGGTGTATAATACATCTCTAATGTTTACATGCTGTGATCCGTGATTTTAGAATTCTTCGCTCGAATTCCATAATGGTAAGCAAGAAGTTCACGTTGGTAGCAGAGCCGAAATATCAAAAGAGACTACTAACAAGACAGCAAACTGGTGTTGGCAAAGGAACATATACCAGGGTAAGAATGCATATAAGTTGCATATTTCTATCAAAACTAGCTATATTCTTACGGCAACATTTAAACACGGATGTTAGCCACTGAAGTCTTTTGTGCAATCTGCGAAATATCGTTAGCAGATCTCATACCTTTGCGTACCTAATAGTGTATGAAACTGACGCTAAATACAAAGCTTTCAAGCTCACCGTCAGAAAAATCTTTCACAGAAAAATGAGTTCTAAACTCACTCTCTAAAGGCTTGCGATGTCTAAAGCCCATCGAGTTTAGTTTTTTAAATATACTTTATCCATCTTGATGGGTTTTTCTGCGTTTTTTTATAATAGTTTTTTTATTTATTTGCTCTTTTTAATTCAAATATAACTAGGTTGCCACATCCGTCAGCGACAATAATAATCTCATTCAGCATCACACGGCCAGCGCATACCAAGGTATCGCATTGCGATTGGAAATTAATAACGATGGGACACGTGGGGACCTGGTCGAGAAGTTGAAAACTATTGACAGCAACGATATTGGAGGTGATGTTATCAATAGCGAACACCACGATGGCAGTTGTTCCCCAGATCAAATAGCAAGCAGCAGCAGTGACTCAGGTCTATCAGGAAGTGAATGGGCAGAAGCCGGTGAAAATGTAGAACCGAACTCCACATTAGCTGCGCCGCTCGCCCACTCGCGAGAGGACTTGCCATTGCAGTCAGAACTTCAAGATTTACTTAGTAATTACACTCAAGATGGCGCGAACTCTGACGGGACATGCCAACTACCTCTCATTGCCAATCACCATGAGCAACAGCAGCAGCAACAAGATTCTCCTCAACATCAAGGACAAGTTCATTATCATCATCAAATACTACAACAAGTGTCGCTTCTGCAACAGCCGAATAGTGTACTACCGAATAGACAAGATCAACAGCAGGTAATTTTTGAGATTTGCTGCTATTTTTAGCTTTAGTGAGCTGTGAAATTCGCGGGTCTCCTACAGGGAGACTAATACCGTAGTCAGGCGTCAATAAAAAGCATGCGCTTTCTGTAAAGGGTAACTAGTCGAAGCTGCAGGTGAACAAAGAAATAAGGCTCTCAGTCAGAGTCCATAAGAATCGCATGACCAATAACGGTCATTTTGAGAACAGGCATTTCCATTCTGTTAACTTTTTGGAAATACTTAACTTCCAAAAGGTTAACATGAATACCGTTTCTTAGAAGCTAGTTTCCGTCATGGAAAAGGTGGGGCTAAAACTCCACCGTAATCAAAATGGTGGTATTTTGGAATTCTGTGTATTTAACTACTAACTTGTTACAACCCTTCTTATTACATTGACGATATGCTGGCTATCCGAATATTACACTAGGTTACACAGGTGACGTACCAATTACCGGCGACCGTACTACAAACTACTTGCAATCCGCAAATAGGTATGGTATCTGCCAGCCCTTCCATGCTCATACCTGTAGGCTCTCAGGGTGCGGTGGTTCCTGTAATGGCCACCACGACGACTGTGCCCTTTGCGTCACTGCAGCAACGAGATGGCCAGTATCAGGCATGTTTAGCTATTATCTAATTCTCCTATACGGAAATAATTATATCAAAGATTCTGGATACTACATATACTGATATTCATGTGGCAAGCTATTGTCTTCTAAAACACTTTACTAGAATGCATTAATCTAATAACAACATTATACTGTGTCAATATAATAAATAATCGAAAATCATGGCATTATCTTTGCTATTATTTTCATTGTTACTTAGCCGAAATCAGAATCGGCCGGTTGCCCTCGAACCCCACCGCAGTTCCGCCCGTTGTTCCGAATGCCTCCAGGGACGATGTCGCGCGAAGAAGCCTTAGCCAGAAAACGTCAGCGGATGATTCGAAATCGAGAGAGCGCTCTTCAGTCCCGTCAAAGGCGGAAGGAGGTTCGTTGTACGCTGTAACTAAATGGCTTTTAAAAATTGCTGTCGATCTCTAGGTACATATCATATCATTTCTTATTAGCTACAACAAGCAATATTCTAACATACGTCGATGCATTCCGACGTTAGGAGACACAGCTGCTTCAAGATGAGGTTGGATCTCTCCGCAATGAAAACATGTATCTTAAGGATGAAAATGCACATCTCAAACGAAAAGTAAGTCTTACCGTGCGATTGTATGTACAGAATCACTTTTTCATATTATCTATATCGACATTCTTACTCAACACTGATTATAAACAGTTTATAGTCATCTTTCTGAGTTAATGCAAAGTTTGGCATTGATTTTGCGTACTTGGTATGGTTAGTACCGCTGTAGCTCTCCACTTCAAAAACAAGCGAAGAAAAATACTTCAAAGAAAATTAGTAACATGGTTAGGGATGAGAATCAAATCGTTAGGGCACTTTAAATAGTAGGTGTGCTTAGTGCCAATTGTATCTAAAAAAGCTGTTTCTCACCTGCTATGAGACGAAGTGATTTTTGAGCCGAAACTGTGCTAAGTCTAATGAAATTTCTAGGACTAAAGGAATAATTGGAACCGAATGTAGAAGCTGCTTGGATAGCTCGTCTTCGGGTAGACAGCAAGCCATTATAAGGAATATTCAGGCGGCTAGCGAGTGAGTGTTTAGTGGTGTGTTACCGTTAACCACAATATCACAAGGACAAACACGGGAACACTTCTCGCCCGCAAAAATGACTCTAACTTAGACTTGCGTCAAAATGTTTTAGAATTCTGTCTTCGGTCAAAATGAAATTAACGTAAAATCGTCTATTACAAAAACCTTGCAAGCTGCCCTTCCGTCTTAATTTTCGGCAGTTATAGTTATAATCATAAACCGCTCGAAAAAATCCAACCAAATCTCTGTAGGCAGAAACAGTTGTAAATTTCTTTAGTATTTCGTTTTAGTCAGGTGATTTAGCAGGTATTTTCCAGAGACTATTTGCTCAGCGAATATGAACATCTTCAGAAAACATTTGAGGTTAAGGAGATAAAAAAAATTATGATGTCCGTTCCATCGACTATAAGTTTCAGCTTTGCCTAAAAACAGCTCTGCTTAAGGTTAAATCCTTTGAGAGATTATCAGTGTTGTTTTTGGTGTGAATGCATTGAAATATCCTAGCAGTCTGATCGTAAAACTTTTAGTAACAGACGACAATCTACTGATTACTGATTTATAGGGTTGTATTTATCGTAATGGTGCACTGGAATTCGAAAACGAAACTCCACCACTTTTTCAAATGTGCCCGCGCAGCTGTTCTCGTTACCCAGCTGACTTCACGAAAATGCAGTTTATTATTCATCGTCTCAAAAGTTCTTCATTGAGTCCGAGATGGATTCCGAAATGTTGCTGAAGTAATTAGCATAGCTGATAGGCGACTCTCGCCTGTTTCTTAAGTCATTCTATATTGTTTGCTAAATTCCCATTGTTTCGGTTCGAACTATAACGAGGTGACCTGATTTATAGACTAAAGTAAACAACCTTGAGGGTCGTTACCTATCGAAGACTTTCGGTCTTTGGCTGTCTGAATATTCCCCCACATTCGCGCTTTGTCCGCTCTTCACTTGCTGCCTTTATGCGTAAATTATTAAAGGACTGTTCCTTAAAAGCCTGTCTTGAAAAACGGCGTTGAACTATTTTGGAGGGTCTGAGTTTTACCTCATTCTCATCAATTATTATCGTTGGAATCCTGGCCAATTTTTGATTGGTAATATAAGTGCATCAGTCAGGAGTTACTTGTTCACAGATCTCCGTACCCTCACATGTTTCCTTAGGGCTATGAAGATCAAGCCTAAAAAATTTTCTTAGTCGATGAAATTTTATTTTAAAGACAATAATATATATATATATATATATTATGTTGATTACGCTTTTTTGTATAATTGCACCTGGAATCATAGCACAAGTTGCAAATGATTGCTAATCTTTTACAGTATTTTAATAACATATTCAATTTACTGTAGCGGGTCTATGACTCCCGGATCTGATTTGAAAAACTAGATTATACAAATTTGTAGCAAGGAGTGGCAAGTAAATTAATAAACTAACTCTTATTTTTCCTGTCAACATTTTGCAAAAGGTAGCGGAATTGGAGAGTCGTTTACGTGCGGGAACATCAAAAGGTCTCATGTTGTGCGTATTTGGAGTTTTAATAATGATCAACCTGGGCGTGGGCTTTCCCCGTTCAACCAGTAAATCTTCTGTTCTCAAGGGACACCTGACTACCTCTCTTGAAAATGGCGTTCAGCCGTCTCAAAAAATAGTTGTTACTGGCAATAATGCACGCCAGCAGGTATGTCTAAGATTTAATGCAATCAGGTTTGCATACGGATATTATGTATCTTCATTTAATTTTCCAGAAAAATGTAATATACTGCATTCAAGATATGTCTAGTCGGAAGGAACAAATCTACTTCAAAATGTTTTAGAAAATGTTCAGACATAGCGGAATGTAGTCCGACAATAACTCATTACAAGATTTGAAGTGATAAAATAGAATAGTCGAAAATAACTAAACAGTAATCGACGTAAATTCTAAATTATATTTTTTTAGATTGCTGTTAATAGTCGGCATTTGCTTTGGATTAATGAGACACGGATTCAGGGATTGCAGCTCGAAAATGACTTAACGAATGGAAGACCTGGTTGCGGCGGACACTGGGTTAGTAAATCATTAAACTTAGTTTTTCATCCATGTGATTGATCCATTAAGTGAGTTTGTGTTTAATGTCACAAAAATAAAAGTTAATAGGGATATCTTAAAGCCTAAGTTTACCTATTATGTAGGATCAACTTTAATTTCCTCATGATTACCGTTCCGCTTTACGGCATATGGATACATTTTTATTATTCAAATGCCGCAGGTAAACTCAACAGAATCTCTTCGGGTGCAAGAGTATCTGAGCCGGTGGGCTTCTCGAGCGTGGGTTTTAGCATCTGGCGTTCCTCCGGTGTCACCACTTACTGATGGCCTCCAAGCGTCGCCGTTTATCCGAAGATCCAGTTCTTTTTGGCCTGATGTATTAACGTAAGAAAACTTTTTGAGGCAATGTAATCAGATAAAATCTATACAGCTCATTTTTGCGAGATGTGCAACGAGCCGCTTTAACGACTCTAGAATCACATAGGAATAACTAGCACGAAGGACTACCTTTTAAACATCTGAACATACTTCTGTTTAAATTTCTTTTATATGCTCTAATATATAACACCTGTGGTAGAAAAGACATATTCTCCGAGCTTTATCACAAAATAAACGTAGTGTCTTATTTTGACCTATGCTGTCTAAGGAAGTTTTGCGTTTGGCGGTATTTATCCAGCACCGTACTTCTACATTCGAGAGTAGTTAAAATTTAATCTATAACACCAATGAAATGATAGGGACCTTAATATTAGCGAACTTGCATTATCTTTTTACTTAGATATCCAAAGTTTAATGTGTTCAAGGATTGTTTCGGCCAGGTGTGATTTACACTGTCATATCTGCAATCCCATTCTACCAACTTTAGGTGACTGCTTAATTGATTAATGTTGGTTCTTGTACCTAAATCATCTATTTATCTACCTAGCTCCTTTTATGCCTATTACTTTGGTTTATAAAATATTGACTAAATTATGCGGTGATGCGTAATCGCTGTTAATTTTCGTCTATAAATGTTTTCAGTAGCTTTGATGCTGATTCGATAAGGGTGATCGAAGAAGGCTCGCGTGCACCCTCCACTGGTTCTCCCGTTGCTTCGAAAGAATTCCCTATACCAACACCATGGCTCTCGCGGGCCTTGTTAAGTGAAGTGCGTCAACGAAATGACACGTTTTACCTTCTTGCCTTTTCGGGGCCGCCGGACACTGTCCTGTTAAGCGCCCGGCAGGCTAATTCCACCGCACGACCGAAAATTGCGTTACTTATGCCGGCAATCGCTTCGGCCAGCAATGGTCAGTATTACAGTACTGTGTGGCTTCTGGATAAATGAGTACTAGGGAAAATTTACGATCCAATTGCCAGCTCATAAAACCAAAATCCACCGTGTTCGAAATCAATTGAATCAATAACACCCGACAAAGGATTACGAAAACGTCTTCAATTGAATCGTCGTATTCTATTGAGCAAACTATCAAATTGGTTATTCTTCTAAAGGTTTGGTTAAAATGATAGCGTTGGCATGCGAAACCGATGGTGGAAATCAAATCGTGATTTGCGCCATACGGCATACAACATAGTGTGGTACCTAACACCTTAACTTTTTTGGTACTCTTATTTCCGTTGTAGACACAATCAAGATTCCGCCTGGCCGGGTAGCTGTCATGCAGATTGACTGTGAGGTAGTCAGCACGAAGACTCTTTATTTGCGTAGATCCTTACTGCCGAAGAACGTTCAAATGGCTATAGGTGCCGTACAGCACCGGACGCACCCGCGAAAAAATGCCAGAGCCAAATCCAGTAACCCGAAAAATCAACGCAATATGCCTTAAACGTAGCGACTCCTCAAACTTTTAAAGATCCTTTATGTAGCCGTGGCAACTTGTGTGGGTGGAAGCCTCAAAGGAATATGCGTGTAAATTTACCGAGACGTCCGTTACAAATAGTTGCGTTTACGACAGTGAAATGTCTGCAGGTTTGATCCGACAAATATTGAGGTATTGAGAAAATCGTATGACTAGTACAACTGCACCGTGTTAAACTTGTGTAGAGTTTATTTAGCGGAAGCTGTAAGCAGTAGGCATGACATGTGGCTCCACTCATATAGAAGCGCCGTCCGCAACTATGCATAAATACACGTAAATACAGCTTATGGGTTAGTCGATGAGTTCCACCGCGAACTACGATGTGCCGGATGTTTTGCGGCCAGTACATATGTGCATACGTGTTAGTCATGTGGAGACCACGACATATCTCTCCGAGGGCTCTAACGAAGCAGATTGTAAAAATCGTCGTCATTAAAGAACGTAGCCATTGACAGGTTCTTATCAAGTCCCGTCAGGGATAACGGCCAATTGCGAGAAAAATGACTGTTGATATATATTAATAACATCGTTAAGAAAAACAGAGATGCCTTCTAGTCGTATTTAGGCGTGTTCTGCAAGACTTGAATGTCACCAGTTTGATCCAATAGACTATCATGCGTCTTTTCTTGCGTTTAATGCCATTGCCTGATCTTTGTACAATGTGCTACAGATTTTTACACTACCCGTATATCGTGCAGGACTCACTAGAATGGATTTTTATGCATTTCACGACTAGACTAGTAAATTATCGCTTTTTCATTAACTTCTACGAGCAGGTCACTCAAATCCTTTCTTGTTTGGGCTGGTAAGTACCAGAGTTAACATATTGAAGCAAACGCATAAAATATATAGCAATATATATTTTGATATTTTGGAGTCCTTGTCTGCAGTTTTATCATTTATTATCCACTGCAGAAGGATTATCTTACTCACATTTGTAAAAACTTTGCGCTGCATATTGAGGCAACCCACTTGTGAATGGAACCGCTTCCAAGTAATAGCTTTCCTGTTGAGTTTGAAGGTCTGTCTGTACTATTGTATAGTAAGGTGTGCCTCCCGCGGAGTAGTTGAAAAAATAATCCATAAATCCAACGACATAAATGTACTTCTTGGTTTGTATCAGATTCTTCTGCATTGTTTTTAGCAAGGTCCTAATCAAATAATAGCACTAATACGACTCGAAGTGAATAGAGCAATCGTGGACTTTATTGCCTTACAGGTAAAACGGTCAAAATAAGGATTTTGTGTGTGTGTGTGCATGTTTTTCTGCGATGTACAGTATGAGCGCACTTCAATCGAGTGGCATAGCTCGCTCGGATTTATTGTTGTTTACCACGCAGAAATTAGTACTAGATATGAAAATATTAGACAGTTTGTCGAGTTGAGAATCTAGTATAAGGTTTTCACTAGAAATAAAAAGTTGTGAGTTGATCATTGCTGCCTGTGAATAGACAATACTAAAAACTCATAATTTGAATTGAAAGCATTTTTGGCATTTTGAAAGTGGTACTAACACCTCCGGTGTTGCTCATAAGTTTACGGCATCTTTATCCGTGTAGTCAAGATCTTATGCAGTTACTCTTGTCTTTGCTCTAGGATGAAACCTGAAATTGTCAGATGTGAGTCGAGGGAGTTCCGTAATATGTTTTAGTACTCGATTAGCTGATTATATATATATATATATATATATATACTTTGTTTTTTACATCTTGATACAAACTTTATTACCACATGTACTGCAGGCTGTCTCTACCACATCTCATAACACCCTCAAGCTGACGCGGTTTGTACAAATATTCAGACTAAATCGGAGGTGTACATTTATTAGGAATGCAAGAAAATGCACACATCCATATGCTCGTATAAATAGATACTTTCGCCAATACACATCCAATGCATAAAATACCACAATAAAGTTCTGCCGTACATGGAAAATCGCCTTATATAATTAGACGATATTAAGCTAGTGTTGCAAGTTGGAGTATTCTAAGGTAGTAAAGCTATGTAAAAAAAAAGTGATGTAACTCCTTTACCAATTCGAAATTCAGTTATATTTGAATATTTTTTCAATTCCTAGTAGAGACCAGCTGAGTATAGTCAGTGAATCCTAAATGGTGCCCGATTGGCCGAATGAACCTAGCTTAGAGTTGAACTGGTTGAATTCGGTAAGCAACTTCTGATATTTAAGCGTTATTCGTCAGTCTAAATAAATATAACAATGTTAGATATTGTTGCCCTGTGATATTTCTCTTATCCTACCACACACTTCTCAAATTACATAATTTACGTGTTGAGTTTGGCATTTTGGGAAGGGTACTTTAAAAATACCATACATATATTGACAGTCTTCGGTTTACTTTTTGGTGTTAATATTAACATACCAAAAGACACGACCTATTTTCTGGCGCTTTTAGTCGCTTGCTGGTTTTAGGCTTTCAAGCCAAATGAATCAGCGGTGTGGCCAGAGACCGAGGAATATTTACTACGTCAAATATACATGCAATATATAGATTCATTAAGATTTATTTTAGTGACTGATAGGTTGCATATGTTGATTAAAACTTTTATGCTCAATGTTGGCTAATTCAGCTACCCAAAGTAGGGTATGTGGCTTATTTGAGCTCAGCTTGATGTATGAACCTTAACATTCGGCTAA
The DNA here is from genome assembly GCA_002081605.1 of Tropilaelaps mercedesae. Taxonomy (NCBI): domain Eukaryota; kingdom Metazoa; phylum Arthropoda; class Arachnida; order Mesostigmata; family Laelapidae; genus Tropilaelaps; species Tropilaelaps mercedesae. The sequence goes on from MNPL01012561.1 coordinate 46,777, forward strand.
GATCTACCGGGGTTGATAGGTGTCAACGCACGTATTGTAGGGTTTAAATCGACAATTTCCTCCGAATTAAAAAAACAAAAATGTTTTAAGAAGGAAACAGCTATTGTTTGGAACTAACATATTCTATGTTTCTTGCGAAGGTGTTCTTCCCATTAGCATAATGAAAATAGTAATAATTGCCGTGCTGCAATACATTCTGGATACACCTATAAAACCCACGGAAGCCTTGACTCCAGATTTTCAGCAGAAACAAACTTACACGTTTCCCAATAGTTATTATTCAGTCTAGTTGATTTTGATATAACTTGTAGTCTAATAATTTGCTATATTTATCGAGCAATATCCGAGAAAGTATAGCTTTTTCTATAAATTAACAGGACTCTGCTTGCGTAGAATGGATGATCCGGTACTTTTCCAAAATATGATAATAGAATATTTAAACTAGTTTTTTTTTTATCTTGTAACAGCTTTCATTTACAGTCTGTAGATAATGGCCGTTGACGAATTGTTGATCTTTTAAAAGCAGGCATTTGTTGTTCTTTTATAGAGTCTATTGTGAGTTTATGTGGGCAAAAATATGGACGATTGTACTTTAACAAGCACCAATGTGATTACAATTTGCGTTATGTATATCTCTCTGCTCTAAAGTATACAGTAGGCTTATGTCTCCATCAGCTTCAAGCTTGCTGTACCCTCCATACGAATTTTTTCAAGCTCAACAAGCAAAACAAAGAAAAATATTTGAAGTTCATGGTGCCTGGTCGCCGTATGGGTCTACATGCCATTTTGCCCGTCGGGTCTTTTGTGTTTCGTGTGTCCGCTGCCCTGTGGCCTCCTCGAAGTTTAGCGTTTTCGGGAGATGAGTTTCGAGATTACACGGGCGCTGTTAATGGACACTCATTCTTGCTTCGTTGCGTGGCCTGCTGACAGAAAGAGCAAGACGACTTCGAAATGTGAACATTAGCAACATGTCTGCACTAGTCAGTCTCTTGCAACAACGGCATCGGCATGCGGGCAACCGTACCCAGGTATGTAGAGAGTACATACATTATACGTACACTATTGTTGGCCTTTCTTGTAGCCAGTTCCAGCCCAACGGGTCGTCGAAGCAGCAGCTTGTGTCTATAATATAGTCCGTATTATCAGACAGGTATTTGCATACACTATATGGGCAATAGATAAATTACTCGTTTGCTGTGCAGACTCGTAAGCCTTTGACTGGTTTGAAGGCTGAAATTTACGCAAATTATACCATTTCTATTGAAAACGATGTCTTCTCAGTGGACAAATTCATGCTAGCTTTAATACTAATAATTCTAAATTCGTATTTTAGATATATTAGGTACAAAAACATCCATTGACAGTTAAAGGTAAGGCCCATACAATCGCTTGAAGAATAAGATTTATTTAATCTAGCATTTAAAGGAAATAGTTTAATTACGAAAGTTTAACAGTTAACAAAAATTAGCAGAAATGAATCAATAAAACTGCTATTTAGTCTTGCACCTACTTAAGACTGGGCCGCGCATCTTTCCAGCTTAGTAAAATAGCATGTATTATTTATGTAGAAATACTAATATTAAATAATGTATTGCATAACGTTCATTAAGTTGGCGATATGAGCATTTCTGGCGGACTTCCAGTTTTAGATAAAGCACAAAATTAATTGTAGGCCACACAATTTCCATATCCTGACAAGCGCAAGCTAATATGTTAGATGTCATCTTGATTAAATTAACAGAAGCGCTTGTCGATATGCTAGTTTTTTTGCACAAATCACCTATACTGTTTGATAGGAAGGCAGCGTTGGTATGTATAAGCCTAGAAACGTTGCTATAAGTCGTGAGCAGACTATAAGTACTTGAACCGATCTATGTGGTAATGAGTAGGCATCGGTTGGGTATATCGAAGACTATATACGTCTGAACACGAATTGAAAATTTTATATGTTTGATGCGTATTTGTCTTATTGTAGACTGCTATCTGCTTGCCGTAGTAAATGACCCGTACGATTCAATGAGAGTGGGGCACTCTATCGCATGTTTATAAAGCCATATCGGTGAAAGGCTCTGCCAACTATTGTTCTATGTCTCTGCGACTGGACTGAGTGTTGGTTGCGTGAACCTCACTTTCATCTCGTAGATCTATTGGATGAGACCTTGCAAGCCGTTTGGCCAGACTCGTCGCTAGCGCTGAATAGACCCTATCCATTTGCAAAAATGTATTGAAATCTACGTTTATACTTCATAGGTGGGTCAATTGTCTTAAAGTGACGTTCTGACAGAGATTATAATCAATACTTCATGTGCGTGATCGTATGATGCACTATTGTCAGGTCGTGGGAGTCATATGGGTGAGCCGCCATACTCGCATTGGTGTTCGCAACAGAGTATAAACATATCAGTGAAGCATTTCGATCATTTAAATTTGAAAGAGTGCAGGGGTGATAGTTGCAGTAGAGTATTTAATAATGGCACTCGTTTAGACCAGGCCAGTGGTTGTATATAAACATAATTTCGTCCTGAATAATAGCATAGTTTCATTGATAGAAGAGAGCTAAAGGACAGAACTTAACTAAACGCCAATTCAAGGTTTTCGTTATATAGCTAAAATGGTCCGATGCCATTTTCGGCACTTTATACCGTCTTTGAGTTGACGCGTCGAATTTTCGTTGGTTATGAACTGGCTAATGGGTAAGGGCTCTATAATATATTTCGTAAAATAGACCTTTATCGATACATAAAGACGTGTAGCCTTGTATATTAAAAATGCTTTTTGGTCGATTTAAGTCATGGAGGGAGCTGTAAACTAGACTGGGATTCTGAGAGCTAATTTTCTCTTTATTATTTGATCAAACATAATAAAGTGTAGTGCTCTGCTATGCTTGGGCCTCCATTTATCTAGACCTTAATCATATAACCGTATACTCAAGTAAAGTAATTCGTGTTTAGGTTATAACAAAATCATGTCAGATGATCTTCATCAAATGATCCGTAAGAAGGAATTTTTTATTCAGCTTTCATTTTTTCCAACGATGCATTGATTAGTAGGATTACTTCACTAACAGCAAAAAACGACCTTGTTTGAAGCGACAGCGATCATCTCATTCTCATTTGAACAGGTTTCAACCTGGATCTACTTGCGGTTGTGGACCCTGCAGGGTGTACGCTGGCACGTCCGTAAAGCGCTCCACCGCTCCGTTCAGTCGAAGTGACCCTCAAGGTAAGAAAGCGGCGTTTCTGCAATGACCGCTGAACATAACCCTTTGAGCCAACGAAATGAGCAAGATTCTTATTGTATCTTGACTCTTTGTTTTACAGAAACAAAGTGGCGCTTTTTGTTATATAAAAGAACACTAAGTTGCCCAGATCACACAATAATCATGCTAGTGTCTGATATGGGCGGCCTATTTGCTCAAAAAACGAGGGAAAATGTTGACTATGTGTTCGCAGCTGAATCTGGTGGTAAATAAGTGAGTCTTCGCGAGTTACGACTTGCAGATGCAACTGACGCCGCGAAGTTATCAGAACTTCACTCACTAGAGTAACATCATCATTGCCATAATTTACATGATTGTAAGTGAACTTGTGTAAGTGATTGTAAGTGTCAACTACTAATGGGTCCTTACAAAAACCAAAGGAGTTTTGAATTGTCGTTTCGATGCAATCATCAACTTTGGCATCGATTCTCCAGATCTTTGTAGAATGATCAGTGACCAACATCTTGGCGTCGAGTTTCTCAGGTCTCGAGACCAACAACTGACTTCATATGACGAAACCCTAAGAGATTACTACCTTCTTTCAGCGATAGTGCTATTGATGTTATGCAGTCGGCTCTCCCATCCTTCTTTCTTACTTCGGTTAGACGCGTATATATATATATATATATATA